>RPOG01002432.1:0-93661 GCA_008086565.1 Thalassoma bifasciatum
TGTGTTCATTCAGTCTGGTTCTGTGCCGTCGGGTTTAAATGTCATTAAAAACTCGTCGCTGACTTATTCGTTTGCCTCTTGTAAGTGATTCTACAGAGTCTTAAGCTTCCGTGAGGACATTCTCTGACCAATGAGTGACCGGCAGTCCGTCCACGTCACGTTTTAGTATCGGCTTTACTCGCTTGGAACCCGGGTAGAGCAGGTACTAAAAACTGGCGTCTGCCGCGTAGTACCGCGCTAGTGGAAATGCAACACAAACCGGGTAGAGTCGAGTAGAGCCGAGTAGAGTAGGGCCAAGGCGAGTCAGTGGAAAAGGGCCATATGTTAACCTATGCACTCAAAATAGTGAATGTTAGCGCAGAAGTATGCAATTTAAGGACACAGCGTCAGTCTTTGTCAACATGATGCGTCCTTGTTTTCAAGATCACAACAAGTGGTACATGTCATAATGTTTATCAGGAAACCCTCTGCTGGGAGGTTAATTCTCAGCACAGAACCTGGAGAGCAAAAACATGTGGCAAACACCATCAGGGCTATTCCTCGGGCTGTTTTCTTGTTATTGAGCCTTCCATCGGGGATGTTACTCCCTGAGTGCAGGAACATTTCACTCACCTGAGGGACTTTTACTTAAAGCTCCTCCTTTATAAGGTAGAATAAAAGAGCAGCTCTTCTCTCATTAAAAACCACAAGGGTTACAGGGAAAGGGAATGAAGTTAATAAACCAATGCATTTATGGACATTGTATTTATTGGCCTAATAGGTCTGATCAAAAGGATAATAACCAAACTGATGAATTTAACAATGATTTGTTTTATTGTCTATAGCTGAAATATTTTTTACTGCTTAAACCAAGGTTCCGCTCTTGCATCAAGGACTATTTCCAGCAGCTCTGAGTCAATCTGATTCACACAGCCTCTTTAAAACATCGATTATTTCCACACACAGTACACCTGAGCTCCCCCTCCCTCCTTTTCTCTCTACTGACTGCACTATTGAAGCCAGAGGCTGTGATCGTTCCCTGTACAGCCATCAAGAGACCCATTCTGATTTAATGGTGAACCTTTCTCCCCTTTGCCTCTTCTGTAGATGGTGTTTCTCACCTCTCTCTGCTGCTGGCTCTACCTGCGGCCATACACACTCTCCTGAGGGATTAATCACAGCGGTGGAGTGAAACTCTTGGCTGAGATCCGTGTCTCTGGAGGCGGCAGATTTAATGACTTTCTGTGAGCATATCTACTAAGAAACAAAACAGAATATTTCTACAGTGTTTTGGAGCATTTTTTTCTCTGAATGCCCTACAGTAAAACAAATGTTCTACATGCATTTAGAGATTTTACTTGCAAATGGCACCTGTGACACCTGATTACTTTTTGTGTTCAATTGTTTTAATATCTTCTTAAAACTTATGCTTTATTCTAACATTTCCACAGGAATAGATGCAAAATCCTCACAGCCATTGGATTTTGAAGTCTTGTCCAGCAGTGAGATTAAATGTAAAAAAAAAAAAAGTCTCGATTTTAAAGTTGCACTGAATATAGGGTGAGCCAGACTTGGCAAGTCACTTAAACTGAACTTTATCTATCCACAGTTCCTTTTCCAGCCAAGTTATAATCTTCACTTTATGCTGATGATAGAATAATATTTGAGTGTTAAATTTACTCACCAGTGTAGATTGTTCCTCTAAACAGCGGTTTCAGGGAGATGTGGTGTGTGTCACACCTTGGCTTTTTTTGTTTTGGGAGTCATTTATAAGTTTCCAAAGTGTCGTTGATTTGACGCTGACCAGAAGGGGAGGATCTACGGCGATTCTGATGTCCTATGGGAATTATAACATGAGTCAAGACATAGTCAGTTTTATGCTTTTACATAACACTTTTGACTCTTTTTCTTATTTTTACAGAAATAAAAAATAATCAATACTATTCAAAAGCCTAAAGAAAAGGAAAAAAAAAGCATTTCACAATTGATAGCAAAGAAAAATGTAGAAAATTAAACACAAATATGTTCCCATTAATCACTAAACAAGCCCAAGATGTATCGTCTGAATCAGTAAAGGAGTCAAACATCCAGATCTGGGCTTAAGCTAACCTTAACATTTAAAGAACTTAAAATTGTTTCCATCTCATGCAAACATACATGCAACCCGACCAGCAATGTTGGTATTGTACTGTTGTGCAGTTTTCTGAAGGAGTTGTTTATGTCTTCTGCTTTGGCAAAGCTGTGCCAGAGGTTATAAATACGAGTTCTCGCTCTCCTGGGCTGTCAGATTGGGCTTGACGTGGACTCAGGGAGCATCATGGGACCGATCTGGTGATGATGATGTGACTCTCCTGGAGCGATATGTGTCGTCTACACTCACTTCAACCTCTCAGCTCTGGTACAGCAGACAATACACACAGGTGCATGTGAACAAAGGAAAAAAATGTCGGCAGTTTGAAGGCTTGTTTGGTTAAAATCACACTTACTCTGTTTAAATTGGGCTGTTTTAGTTGAGCTCAGAGACTCCCTCCCTCAGTGCCCATCACTTAACATCCAAATATGGAAACCGACACTGTGTGAAGGCCTCGTGCAGATGTGTCAGGGTTTAATGGGATTGATCGTTTTACTGTGTGCTTAATTACATTGTAGTCACTGCTTGGTTGAGGAGAACCCAATGTCCTGTTCCCATGAGGGCACAAAGAGGAAGGCCACATTGATCCATTGTCTAAATGATGTGAAAATAACCAGAGAGAGAAGACATTAAGCCTGAAGGACTCATGCTGGTGTTTTGACTCTTTTTGAACTGTGGGGGCAGTAGTGGCCTGTGGTTTTACATCATCAGACATGTCATGCCGAAATCCCCCAGGAGAGCCTGAGGTTGGCCTGGTTTACTCTCTTTTATTTGAATAACACTCTGGCTGATTTCTGGGAGTCCTGCCAAGTAGATCACGACTTTTTGTCCTCTTTGAATGTTTGTCTCTAAAAAGAAATTCATCCTAGTTAACAGTAATAATTTAGACCAGCACCATGACATCTGATGAGACTCCATATCTGGTAATCTAAGCCTAAAAATTGGAGATGAAGATATAAAAAATTACATCAATACGACATAACCATCTTTCATCACTAACTGTTACAAGTAAGCAAAGGCAAACTAAGAAATATAACAATGTAAAGGACAAAGATTGAGGTTGGCATTTGTGAGAATGGCATCAAATGCAGAAGGAAAAACCAATCTCAGATACATCTCCTATATTTTGGTATTTTAAGATGAATTTAAAAATAATCTTCTGAAAGCACTGCACACTGAGTACATTATTCAAGTCCACTTCTTGGCTCTTATAATTGTCACAGAGATGAGTCATCTCTTACATAAGCACATTGTAAAATAATGCTGTTGAGATATCTCTCCTGCTCTCTTATAATTCCTTTCTCAAGTATACTGAACAAACAAAGGATACGTTTTTTTTCAATTAAATATAAATATAAATATGAATATGATGTGTAGTATAGTTATAATGGTATGAGTCCTTAATATTTGAAATCCTTGTGTCTGTCATGTAAAAACTAATTGTGTTACTTAGGACACATTTACGTCTATTAAGTGAACATAACTTTTTCATGAGGTGTCAAAGTTGTAACAGATTCATGCTCCAGTCTCAGCAGTAGATCAGCAGCTCCCTGCATGCTTTAATTATGGCAGTGTAACATGCTGGTTCTCAGGTTTCTCCAAATCAAAACTTCTACACATGAAGCTTTGTCGAGACATTAATGGTCCCTGCAGCATGAAATTTTGAATCTTTGCTTTTACAAAACCTTTATCTCCAACAGTATTAGTACATACATTTTGCTACTGGACCGTCTATAGTCTAGAGCAGTGTTTCTCAACCTTGGGGTCAGGACTCCACATCAGGTCATATGGAAACCAAACGGGTCCTCTGAAATGTCCAGTGATGGATTGGAAAAAAGAAAAGATAAAACTATTTTTTAGAAACGCAGCATCATTCATACAATCATTAAAAGGATGTGGCAAGCTATAGTCTATAGGATAAGTATGCTTAGACATGCACATGGTCCCATAAATAAACAATGGTGTCATCTGGCCATAATTGAAGCTGCTAATCATCTGTATGACTCAAAACGTGCCAAACCCTTTTCCCATCAAACCCAGTTGTACTATATCTGTTGCCAAAAAATTAAGATGTTGATCACTGAAAACATCACAACAGTCAAACATCAGCACATTAGCATGTTAGCATTAATGACTGAGCCTCAGTGCGTCCAAAGTGACTCCTCTGGTGTCTCTGCTGTCACAGGCTGTTATTGGATCAATGAAAGGAACCTGATGAGAAAATGAACAATTTTCTTGTTGCTCTGGACAGTAAAAAACAAAAAGACAAAAAACAAAAACATGGGAACAAACAAGTGAAGGATGAATGATCAGGTCTGTGGACAGAGAAAAATATCCCCTGGAACAACTTTGATTTTAACCCCTGCCCTGTGGTTGTTATTGAAATTGACCTCTGTACGTAACGGAAATCACAAGAGAGGACAAAGGTGAAATTTTTCAAAAAGGGCACTCAACCTTCATCAACCATAAATCCATAGAGAGAGGATAGAATCCAAAAAAACAACAGGAGAGGGACAAAGGTCGTCAAGATTATTGAAATTTTTGTTGTTTTGATTTATTTTGTTGACTTAGTCTTTCATCGTTTTTTCAGTGGTCCCCCATTGATATGAATAAAAATCGGTTTTAGCTCTGTCTTCTAATCTCTTTTAATTGTTAAATCTTTTGTGCCTTCAGTCAAAGGATTGAGTCAACCAATTAAAGAAAACAAACAAGAAGCAATCACAAAGTATGGCATTGTCACAGACTGAGAACTTAAAGGAAAATGCTTAAAGTAAAAAGGAAGATGCTTTTTAATTTTTTTTATCTTTTGAAATCCATTTTGACTTTACAGTGAGCTATTTAAAGAGATTTTCTCCCTATAAGGGCTGCAGTTGATTTTATTTTCCCAGGAAAAGTGGGGAAATATTTGCATGTGGTGAGCAACAAGTGAAATACTTTAAATGGGATATTTCTGATAACAGTGAAGCTGCATGCCTGTTGCCATATTAGGAGGAAATAGGCTTCTCACCAGCTACACCCCTAGTGTTACAATTATGCCGCATGAAACAGACAGTCATCACAGTAATTATGGTTTCAGGCAGCTTACAAACAACGGCCCAGAGTTTCATTTAGCGCTCCTCTTAATGGGATTAGTTGTGTAATCAAGCAACAGGATATGATTTAACACTTGTCAGGTTTTGAAACAGCTGTGAGACACAATGGACTCCTGGTTTGACTTCCAGTGTGATAAATGCTAACGATTTCTGATACCAAAACAAATCCAGATGTCATTGCTTGTGCCTGGGAAACAACAGGATGCTGCGTTTTTTTCAGGGAATGAAATATTATTAAAGGAAAAGTCACTTTTTGGAAGATGTTACAGTCGTCAGTTATTCGAAGAGTAGGATGTTGAATTAACAAGGAGCAAAATTAATCTGGAACAATATATTTGTCTTTACACAGTAATAAATCTCTGTGTGCTTAAAGTATTACCAAGTCAGAGCTGGGATTATTTCTCTTTAATTAATTTGTGTATTGAACTTTCTCTTGAAGGACAATGTCACATAGCTTATGGATCAAACTTCCTAAATCACCTTTTGTTTGCACTATAATCTTCACTGTCCACCTTTTACTCACAGTTAAATTGACACTGATTCCATTAACACAGAGCCTGTTAGGTGAAGTAGTGGCTAAGCTCTGTTTAGTTAAATGATGAGGAAAGGCCGTAATCACAGTCAATACAGCAGTTATGGGCTGATTTTAAAAATGCTGGTTTGCTTTTGGGTAATACAATTTGGAGAAATATTCAAAACAAAACGCTGATGTAGAAGTGTCACTACTCACAGAGAACATAATTGTTTTTGTTTTACAGGGATGACAGGATACAGAATTGCTGCTAGGAAACTTTTTTTTTGCAAAAGAAGAACAATAGAGAGGGAGTGGTGGCTTGTCAGAATTACAAAAGTGCTCACCAACCTGAGACTCCAATCAACCTGCACAGTGTTCCAGACATTTTGCACACAGGCAGAGTTTCAGTGGGTCTAAAATATTTGAAATGTTGACATCAGCCTTTATGTCATTTTGTCAAATGTGTTTTTGGCTTCGATAATGAGACAAAAAATGAAAACAGAATAATGGACCCAGAAAATGCACAACTCAGCAAAGGGGCACACAACTTCCAGTTAAGCAAAAGGAGAAGTTCTGACAAGCCACTGTCTGAGAAATATCTTGTTATGCTGCAAGATAACTTACTTTATGAATGCAGGTATTGTGATTTTTCTCAACTTAAGGTCTAGTTTAAGGTAGTTTTGTTCTGCTGCTCCTGAAGCTTGGATGTTATCTCTGTTTTTCTTCTTTATCAAACTTGTAGACTGATTGTTGGTTTATTTCAGATAATGTCCATATTGTGATATTAAATTATATTGGTAAAAGTTGTGCTGTAACAAAATACAAAAAAAGCTTAGACTTTTTGCCTTAATAAAAATCCTCTAAAAGGTTTTATGAGCTTTATAAAAACAAACTAACAAACAAAAACAAAATAAACATTTGGTGAGAAAACACAATGTCTTATCTGTGTGGCTGGATTCAAGTCCAGCTCTTCATATTTTGGTGCATTCATTAACCTCCTAACATCAGGTACGCAACATGAAAACATGCTAACATTGAAATTCACTGATGCTGCCTATTTTTGTGCCTGATTTAGTTTTATTTGAACCATTGATTATAAACAGACAACTATGAGAAAGTAAGACTATTTCAAAGTCAACTATCAAGACCTCACAGGGCTCATAAAAGGAGTTGGCACGTATGTTTGGTATGTGTGAAACAATAAGGACAGGCGGCAAAGAGGATATCTATGTGGGTCAGTAGTCATGTGAATAGTCTGATAAGACCATCCACTGAATGACTATTTTTACACCGTGACACGAGCTGCTGGGCTCCTTTGAGCCTCTGTAGCCAACAGAAATAAACACCTGCTACTGTTCACAGAAGTATTATAAACACATTGAGCTGCTCTGTTAGCGACAAGTATCTTATCATGAAGAAAAGCTCTTAACTCAGCCTGCATTTACAGATGGTTACTTTACTTCCATCGCTTCCATAAAGAGAGATGGTGTCTGATAAGAGATACCTCCCACAGTGGAACATGTCTAAGACCCCCTTTGAGGGAGTAACACCCTGCCAGCTGGCTGTCAGAGGTACTAGAGTGAGAACAGAGCTGACAGACTTTTAGCATGACTACTGTATCTCTCAGTTTCTCTTTAAACACCACACCACCGCTGCTGCTGATGGGAATCTGGCTCTGGCTGTTGCGTGAACACGCTATGGCATAAATGGAAACATGCACACATTGGGTGTTCATGTGTGGCCTCAAGTTGTTTGGTAACGTATGTGTGCTTTTCCATGACATGTTGAACCACCACTCACATTGTTGACCTCATGCCATTACAGTTGTTATTCCACTGTGGAGTCGCACTTAAGAGTCAAACAGCTCAGAGTTTAGGAGTTACATTTTTAGTTGATGGATGTCAAGAAGGGGGACTATTAAAAACTGACAATACATCTGATGCATCCAGTACTTTATTAACGGTGCATTTCACTGTAGTATTTTGTGATAAACATTTACAAAGTATCAAAAGAGTCAAAAGGCTTTACAAGATGACACTTTATGGGTCTGCAAATTTCATCACAGTTAGGTAATAATAAGACAATATTTTTTTATTCCTCTGAAATTATCCCCAAATTTGTTGACAATGGGGTGAAAATTAACACTTCACCTTTTTAAAATGGTGTGAGAATTTACTTCTAAACAAGTCACAATTGATCTCAATCATACAAAGAAAAAAACTGGAAACTTGTTTTTCCAATTTCAAATAAATTGGAAAAGCAAGTTATCTACTACATGTGATTTGGTTACAATCAAATTCAGACATTATTTAAAAGAAGCTGTGGGCTAATTTTCCCCCAAGTGTCCAAAGTAACAATGGGAATTATTTCAAAGGACTAAAAAAGTTTTTCTTATTATCACCTGATGACAACAACATTTGTGGACCTATTAAGTAAAGTGTTACCCAGTCTTTTATCGATGCTTTTGGATTGGTGCCAGCCTGTATGTCAAGTTGGCGTAATAAAACTCAAAAGCATAGCATCCCCAAGTTGATGAGTTAGAATGCCTTACATCCACTGTACAATGTGTTACCTGAAATCTGAATTCAGGTCTGGAAGTTTGAACTTAACCACTTTGTGTTTGGAACATAGGAAAATCCATTTTATTAAAAGCCTCAACTCGGTCCAGGGCTATGAAAGAGCGCTACAATGCCACAGTGCACTGTTCTCATTGTCCAGTTAAAAATATTCTATCCTGCCAAATGCCAATTTAATGGCCAGACTCAAAGAGCGTGACCAGACTCACAAAACAAACCTGTCTCTGAGGGAGCGTGCAGGCCAGACCCCAGTCGACCCAAACAAAAACCACACTGCACCCCTGCCTGTTTACTCCCACTGGCAGCTTGCTTTATTAGACCTTATCCCACCTCAGAGCTGACTGTTCCCCTCACTGTAAACAATGTTAATGATCATTTCAACCTTGTCTGAGCTCAAGTTTATCTCTACTGCGGTGTGTGTCCCACTGGTGAGATCTGTATTAAGTATTTATTCTTATGGGAACAAATACCTTGATAACAATCGAAGTTATTTTTAACTTTTCTAAACACAGCAGTTGGAGCATGTGGGTGTGGTGGAGTTATTACACTTGAGCTTTTTGTGTGACTCAAACAGTTGCTGCAACCATGTGAAACCTGCTCTGTTATCAGTGCTGTGAGTGTGTTATTGTAACCTGTTGAGGCCTAAATCCCAGAAAACATTATTATTCTCTGAACGAGACACTCAGTTTACATTAGTATTTGTCGAATCGAGTTGGACTAATTTCTCTTCAAATATTAACCCAGTACAGTGCTGACAGATACCTGTGTTGCAGTGCTGACAGTGGTGTGGAAGCAGCCTGAGGGGAAGGATGAGAAAATGAAGAGATGGAGAGTTGATATCACAGAGCAATGTTTTTATCTTGTCTTAAACATTTAGGGAATTGAATTTAAGAAAGATTATAAATATTGATGCATTTGTTTAGGACTATTTCAACTGTGTCTCAGTGTTGGCACTGCGCCACTGGCTCCCTCTGTTGGATTGTAAAGGTACTACTACAGAAAACACATGCACACACACATTATTCTATGTTCACATCTATTTTTTTATCGCTTCACTTCCTCTCCAAATTAAGATATATAACTTATAATGAGCAACTACTTTAGCTTTGTTAGTTTAGTCAGTAGTCAGTTACATTGCTGAGTTATTCAGTCACTTATCTACACAGATGAGCAGGAAAGATGTACATCATGGTCCCTGGCTGAACATGCTTTCATCTAATTTAAAAGCATTTTCATATAGAGGTAATGATGCCTGTCGAATGAATGCTGCAGCATCATATGTGTGTGACACTCAAACCTCAAAGAGCTCAAGGCAGTTTCAACATCAACGCTCAGTTAAGCAGTATTGCACTATTAGTTCTGTTCTAACCAGCTTTTTAGGCATGAAAAATGAATAAAACAGAATTTGTGAGATAAAAAAGCAAACATCTGATGAAGAAAATAGCTGTTTTTAACAATACTACACGTCATTGATTTGGACCTGTAGGGTTTATTGACTCATGCAGAAGGTTCTTGAACCCTGTTTATAGACAAAGTCCATGCTAAAAAATGCATGTGTTTGTTTCTTAGGAGTCCATGACACACAGCTTTTTATATCTACTTTTCCCTATACTATCCATAGGAGTTTCATTCTACAGTACATGAGGGCTTTTGGTGGGAAAACTCTGATTCTTCCATTAATTCTGGAGACTAACAGCATTCCACGCATTTTTCGTGGCTCTTACTCAGTCTAACCCTGAAAATGCCCGTCTGATCAAATGTTCATAGACTCTATATTTAGCGGGAATAAAAATCAAATTTGAAAGCACCTGCTGCTCCAGGCTTGAATCTCAAAAGTGATTACAACAGATTAATTAGTCAATTTCCATAAAGAACTATCCCTGCACCTGTCTTCCCTCCTGCTTACTGCTTAATATGAAATGGCCTTGTCCTGGGTAAAACCACATAACAGCTTTGTGAAATGTCAGCAAAAGTAATTAATAAAAGGCTTGGAGAGGAGGCTTTGAAAAGTTCAAACAACTTTTCAAACTTTTTTTGAGATAGGACCAAAAGTGATTTGTTTTAATAGCAGCCGTTGGCTAAATGATTTAAAAAATGTAAACCTGAGAACTTTTGTTCCTTACCACTAGCCTGCTGCAGTTAAAAATATTGCTCAAATATCAAGAATAGAAATGAACTTTCTCACCATCTTGCAAAAAAGTTAGATTCTAAGATCTGTAACTACAACTGTCACACCTGCATGCTAAGTATTGAATTATAACGAGGCAAGCAGCTTCCAAAGTTGAAAATAAAAATCCAGTGTAGAAGTAGTAATGACTGCACTTCCCCTAGTTTCCATTTGAAACTGGCACAAGAAGAACCAAAAACCAGGTACAGTACACACCAAATCTAAACAGAGCTGAGATAAACACATTTACTGCCTGATTCAAACAAATGCTACATTAATTCACAATTTTAGATATTTATAAACACCCCCTGACCAAAAATAAAGTGGCCAACAAAAACACAGATTAGCAAGCCCACATCGTAGCACCGCCCCCACAGGCTTGGACAGTAGGCACTGGGCATGATGGGTGCATCATTTCACCTGCCTGTCTTCTTATCCTGATGCGCCCATCACTCGGGAACAGGGTAAATCTGGACTCGTCAGACCACATGGCCTTCTTCCACTCCTCCAAAGTTCAATCGTTATGCTCCCATGTAAACTGAATTCTTTTACTGATTAGAGTTTTTTTTAAGGATTCATTCCTTTGAGTTCCATCCACATTGTGTGGAAATGCTCTTACTTTCCCTGTTAAAAATGTTCCTGACTTTTACTGTTGTTTTTCTTCATTTTGATTTGGCTGAACAAATGTCTACATTTCTTCCTGAGAGACAATGTTCCCCACAATCCTTCCAGCTTTGAAAAATGGGTTGGACAGTTCTTTACCCAGTTTTAATAATTTTCTGCGGTCTCCGTAGATGTTTTCTCTGCTTGATGCATGCCAAGCTGGCTGTTTCAGTTGGGCATGCATGTTTAGGCTGCTTATAATTTATTTACCATACCCAGTTTTTTCTGACTATTGAAAAAAAAAGAGTCTGGAATACAAAATTAATATTAATCTTCAGGATAATCCATGTTGCTAAAGATGGATTGGTTATGGAGCTGTAGTTATTTGAGTCAATAAACGGGGGTCATATTACTGCCAATTTTTGAATCAAGCTGACGCACTCAGTGTCACAGCTGAACACAAGCACACGCTCCTCAGTCCTAGGTTACCCCCCCACCCCCACATTACGTCACATGGGTACAAGGAGCGCAAGTTATCAGCGATGTGGTTCGCGCTTACTCTGCCAACTACAGTCACTGAACTAAACCTTTTTACTACATTTGATTCTTCCAGCTCCGTCTACTTCATTTCATTGAAGCCAGAAAACACCAAACTCACTCGCAGTCGCTTGTTTCCGAAGCAGGAGGCAGCAGGCTGTGATAGTTTTTCTGTTTTAAAGTTGGATTACTGACGGAGCCGCTCAAACCCAGAGGAAATATCATCTACCAGATGCTGCTTCGAAGATGAGCAGAAGTGAAGGACGGAGAAGAGGAACAAGCAGAATCCCAGGCTGTCACAGGTAATTTTTGTGTGTTTCATACTGTTAGATTGTCCTCGCAATGATGAAATGTCACTACTCACATATTTAACAAAAAAGATCAGAATTTAGCAGACAACAAGCAGGATTCAAAATAAATCAATAAAATAAAGTTGCTTTTTAACATTTTCCTTGTAAATAGAACCGTTCTGTTTAAATAAATAAATAAATTTTTAAAAAGGGTTTGTCTGAGGAGCCATGAAGACATGTGGTCACTTTTTCTGTAATATTTCACCCAGTCGTCGCAGGCATGGGCACTACTGTCTGCTTTTTCTTTAACTCCTACTTGTATTTAGATTTACTTATCTGCCATGCTCAAATGGTGTTCTCTTAAAGGGGTTGTAAATTTTAAATGATCCTAATATATTGCAAAACACACAAATAAATAAATAAAAAAAGTATACCAGTATACCTTTGGGTAACATTGAGGTAGCTCTTGCAGTATAATTTGTATTCCCCTTGAGGTGTTTCTTTGATTGTGTAACTGTCCTGTCTTAAAAGACCTGCTGCAAACTCCTCAAACAACTGCTTTCAACCAAGATGAGAATAAATGTGTTCTCAAACAAACCTAATTGAGGTTTCTGAAACAACAACACACATAATTTGAATGACTAAGTTATTCTGCTCTTCAGCCAAGATCAACTTTTCATCACAGATATAAGAAAAAAACAAAACAAAACAAAACAAAAACCCGAAGGCCAGGGTGTGCACAAGTTGAAATCTTCATCATTAAATATTAAGACCCGAAATGTGTTAAATTATTTTTTCATGAAACAATAGGCATCAAAGGAACCGCTGGCTTCTCCTACTGCATTTTTTAACTTCAGTGAATTTGTCACTGTGCAGTAATATTGGTTTACATAAGACACACATAAAACCATGTCATGTTATAATTGGAGAACCACATGCTCCCCGGTGTAGCTTCTTAACGTGACTGTAAACAGTGCGGTTACTAAATGGGCTCATTGTAGGCAAACACCCCTCATGCAACTGAACAAACACATTCATTACGACCACAACACATCTGCTGGTGACATAAGAGATGCAGGCATACAGATGCATTAGCCTTGCAGCGCTTACAGGTGTAGTCCATATGAATGAGCCATGCTTTGCCGTGTTGTCTCTGGTAGTGATTTGCAAACATTAGTGGGAGGCTCAGGTGCTTCAGTGCATTCAAAACACATATTAATGCAGTTTTGGGAAGCTTATAAGTGGTTCTATGATCAGCTGGGTGAGCATTTCTGGTTAACAGTTCCTTTATGTATGTAGATCACACATGAGAAATGTTACTATGATGTTTGCTGTTGCATTTTGAAAACATTATGTGAATATCCAACCCTTACATGCATACAGCTCATTGTGCATGGCTCTCTAGCTAAAAGCACTGCTGAGATCTGGGCTCAACTGGGAGCAGAGTGATCGTTTTTTTCTCTCTGGAGTTTGTCACTGTCAAAGGAGAGCTGTTACTTTTTTTTTTCAGCTTTATCAGCTGGAGAAGGGTTTCTTTCCCCTCTTTGTTTACATAAGACAACATGCATTTGTATTCAATAACCCACTTTCCACTTTATGTCTCCGTTGCGTTACACCAAAGTATTTTTTTAATAGCCACCTTTGATTTATTGTTATATTAAACATTTTAACCTCTTGTCTGAGTATCTCAGTATTTGCTGCATATGTACATTTCAGGACAAGTGCTGACATTTGCCAAACATCAGTAGTTCACTTCATTTCCGCCAAAGTCTCCTCTCTACTCTATTTTTATAATAAGTGCTGTTTAACTAACCGCTGTATCATCAGCTCCAATTGGACACGTTGATTCACAAGTATGAAGTAATAATGGCTGCATCAGTCACCAAACTTAAGGTCAACACAGTAATATAAGCAAGGTTTCAGCAGGGCAGCATGTTTAGATGCTTACCTCTAAATATTGTTTTATACTCCTGTTTCTACAAACAGTACCTTGATGTTGGTATTTATTTATCTTTTATTGTGGTGAAGGTTAAAGGTAGCATGAGTACTCTTAATGGTCAGGAAACCATAAAAGTGCCCTTGAACTGCAGTCCATTAACCATTTACCTACTCCACAAAAAAAAAATACAACAACCAGGATAGCAAAGACTTTTGTGTAGTCCTTAGTCAAGGACATGTATTAAGGTGGTGTTATCCTTTGAAGCCACACTCAGCCATGCCTCCCAAATAAACAGACATAAATCACTGCCGGCTGGAAAGCACTTAAAGGTCTTGTTCACAAACATTTGCTTTTTCTTTTCATCTCTGATGTATTACTGACTCAGTCAAGTGTTGAATAATCAATCTACCTTGAATAGACTCATACTGTCTGTAAATATTCAGCTGATCTGTTGAAGGATACATCAATGAAAGAGGGACCAGTCTGTTCTCTTTCAGGTTTTCAAAGACAAGCACTTTGACATACCCCTTTGGTGTCAGGCACATCTCTATAATATCTCCACACAGCGCCAGCCTCTCAGCACTGTCTGCATTCCGCACATCAGAGGTCTCAGTAGAAAAACGGGCAAAGCCTTGCGGATGGAAGTGAGGGTTGACTTTTATCCATTAAACCTGGGTTTGGATTTCAGTTTGACCCACTTTATAATGTTTTCCTCACAGATTGAGTGCAGACCCAATAATCCTTACAACAGGCTTATTTACAAGGTCAAAGATTCCAAATAAAATGGACGAATTAAAAAAGGAGGTGACTTCTCAACATCCTCCTGCTAAACCAAATTGGAGTCAAAATCCTTCATGTAACACACCCTTAAAAAACCTGACAGAGCCAGTGTGAAACAGTGTGTGATTGGCAGGGCAGTGACACAGGTGGGCCGCTGTCTTGAAAAATTAGAGGTGAATGTTGAATGAACCTGTGTGCAGTTTTTAAGAGCTGCTGTGTTTCTAAATGTTCTAATTTCTGACTGGCAGATAACATCTTTGGCTGCCTCGTATCCATTGATTCAAGACAATAACATGAGTAAAAATAGAAATATTTGACGCCCAAGGGGCCGCGGACCCCGTGTTGAAGACCTCTGCCTTATATTAGTAGAGTCCATAGGCAGTGTTGAGTAAGTTCACAATAAAAATGAGGTAAGTCCAGGTCACAGATTTAAATAAAAACTTCACAATTATAGTTCATTATCTCTAACTCTGAATGATGTTCATGGTCCAAAACATGAAATACCCTGTATTTTTTCTTAAGTCCACCTAAATTATTTTTAGGTGTACTCTGCTGTGGCATTACAGATGTATGTTTGATATAAACTAAGGTAAAAACTTTAAATCTGCTTGGCACAACATGAGGTAAAACAAAGAAAGAGTACCCAAAAATGCAGACTCAAAGAAAAAGGGTCTAATAAACTAAAACCAAGACAACCAAAGCATGAGAACATTCAGGGGAAACACACTGGAAAACTCAAACGATGAGACACAGGTTTCTTATGAATGAACTGATCAAGAGGGAAGAAAACACAGTCATTACAGTCAAAGGGCCTGGTATTCTGTTAGAGTTCGTCATTTGGAAAAAAAAAGATTGCTTTTTCTAATAGAAATAGATTGAATTTTAGTGCTGCAGAGATTTCCTATTTGCTGGCCATTGGTAGACATACTACGTCTGACACCAATTGTTGTCCTCTTACTGCTTTATGCTCTCAGAAAAGACTGAAATGATCGCATCCAACAATAATTTATTTATCTGGTCAATGATGATACAGTGCCAGATGTAATAGATACTCTGCAGGATTGAGGTTAAAGGGAGGTTACGAGAAGAGAGTCACAGCCTGAGGGGCCGCTGTTTAAGGGTCAAACGCAAAAATATTTCTGCATTTCAGCCTCCCTTTCTCACAGAAACAATGTTGACGTCACGCTTGGGCGTGTGCATTAAACCTCCACTGTGCCAAGCAAGAACAGAAAAAAAACAATAGCAACTGTTTCATTCTTGTGCTGCTGAATCTACTGACTGCCTTTGAACAAAATGTGCATTTATTACACTTTTTCTGCAATCTGAGAAAAGGTTTTATTATAAACTCCCGATGATCAGCCCACCTCTTCTTCAGCCCCTCAACCTTTGTTGTATATACAGCTCTCACAGTTATATCACCATCTACAGCCTGGCATGAGTACTGCAGCATTTTAAGTCCTTCAGCATTTCCATGCAAATGCAAATCTTTTCTAGTGTGGTTTTTTTTTTTGCATTTGAGGGTGAAACACTGTGAAGCGTTGTTGTGTAAACAGGGCCTGAGAGAGGACAGAATCACATCGTAGTAGAAATTCAACTTTGGTGCTTTTCATGATGAAAAACGAGTGAGGGATAGAAAATGAAACGAAGGAACACCAAGACAAACTATTTAGTGAAATAAATCTATTGAGCAAATAATAGAGGCAGAGCTCAAGACAGTGATAAGCAGGTGATCCTGTGGTGGTGCTATGGACAGATGTTAGGAGTGAGACTAGGTGTCAGCACCTATCAAGCTAGCGCTGATGCTGTGTACAGCTGTGCATGCTCCAATTCAGACGAACCTTCACTAGGGACCCAGGAGAGCTAAGAATAGCCTCTACTACAAAGAGCTGTCACTATGGATTGGAAGGGCCCATCCAGATATCGCCTGGGCTCCACTTTGAGCTGTGAGCCATGCAGCCAGTAACACAATCTCTGTAAAACACACACACACACACACACACACATACGTTTGCTTTTCAGACATTTTTGAATTGTAAAGTGACTTTATGGACACCAGTTTTACACCCACAATATAACTGCAAAGGTTTGAACAAACCTCTTCCTGCAGTGACAGGAAATACATACAGCTTATAAGGTAGACATTGACTTTTACTTTGCCGCAAGCCACAATTTCTTAGGTTATTTCGCCCTCCTACTCTCAAGCACGTGCTAGGATAAATGGGTAATTGTAAGAGTTAATGAAATCTTCCCATGTGCTCCCTGTCAGTGAGTCAAGGCGACTGTTGAGTATAATAAATCCTCTTCAAGATGAACTCTCCCTCTTGTTTCTACAAATAAAGCTGCATTACTGATGTTTCCCTCTAGATCTTGCAGGGTCACGAACTGCAAGAATACACCAAGATTTACAGAACTGTTCAACCTTGTGGTTAGCTGCTTCACCAATTAGCAACAGCGCTGGTTGTTGCAAGGTTTCAGCATTCAAGCTCTCCACAATTCCAGCAGTATTTCATCTTTTCTGATTGTTAAAAGCGCATAATTTCACCTTCTTTTTTATGTCAAGACAAGACAAGACCAAAGATTAATAATAGTAATAATAACAATAATAATAAACTTGTCTGACTTTATTGAAACAGCCACACAAGAGCAAGGATAGCTCTATGATCGTCCTACAACAATTGAGATTACAGGAGTGAACCCAAATTTAACAAAACTCTCATAGTTTTATTACAAATCTGGGAAGCTGTCCATGACTTATAACTGCCCCAAATGTCATTTTGTGCACAGGCATTACTCCACCTACCCCTTTTTGACAACACTGGTGTAACCAATGGAAACTGAGGCTTTTCTTCCTGTAAAGACTTTGGATTTACTTGTAGGGTGCAGTTTGAATAATTGCAACTCTGATATTGTTTTGTTTTCTTCTCAACTACATTGTTGTTATCATCAGGCATCATTTATGAGGGAAGTAAACTTCAGCCCTTTCTATGGTTGATATTTGCTGTCGTTTCACCACAAACCAATTCACACAGGAAAAGCAATATGACTTACTCCTTCAGATATGGAAAATGATCACTGAAACAGGAAGTTTTTCCCCCCTGGCCTATAATTTATGGTATCCATTAGATCAGTGTTGTCAATGATAGTGATTTCATTTATGAGCCAGTATGGGAGGAGTTAAACCATCAGATACTTTCTAATTGGATGTTTCATAAATAAGTTTACATAAACAATGTTCCTCTGTAGTTTCAACCCTGCTGCTTGTTGGTAGGTTTTCATTTTCTTGACACATGCTGCATGAGTAGAGAGAAAATTGTGTCCCCATTTCTGCTCAGATGAAACCATTTCCCCCCTTGACCACTCTGAGTAATATCCTATTGTTGCTCTTTGGTTTCTTGGGTAGCATCTGTTGCCTTAACTTCCCATTATCAATTCAGGACCAGTATCAGAAATTAAAGTAGCACATTCCATCAGCTCCTGGGTGGCTGCCAACAGCTTACCCTCCTGCCCCTGCGAACAAATCCAGACAGTGTTTTGATGTTGCCTGCTCTGCAGGAAAACGACAAGATTAATCACTCTGACTGGTCGAAAGAGCCATACGTGCCCTCATGGTGGACGGGCTCAGTCGCCTCTGCAGGACTGTTCAGAGGGAATCAACTTTTCACTTTCACTTCTTTTCACCTTCTACGTGCTTGTGTTTTAGACTTGTGAATGTCTTGCCATGGTCAAAAAAAAGAAGAAAAAGAAAAGGCAAGGCATCCCTTGGTGCTCTCATCTGACTCACACCGAACCTGAAAAACCTTTTCCAAGTCAGCAAATGAAGCAGAGGCAGAAATGCACAGTGCTGGAAACAATGCTTTATTTCACGCTTGGTTCTCCACTGAGTTTTGCTCTGCAAGCTTCAAAACAATGTGATGTGCTATCCCATTCCTTTGGATATTAACCAGAGACAAGAAATACTTAAATCATTCCTCCTCTGTCCTCCCTTAAACATTTCAGGATAATCTCACAGGAAGTGTCTTAAGGATCACAGTGGGGTCAGGGTTAATTGTCCGACTCTTGCTCACACAAGAGGAGATTAAGTTTTCCTCTAATTTAACTCAGTTCTTTCTTGATAATAATACGAACATCATTCTGAATTATTCTGATGTGGGGTTTGTCGAATGAAGTGGCTTTGGTGTTAAAGATGTTAACTGAGATGTACATGGTTTGAATTTAAGATGCAGAATAAAACTGAAGTAACACTCTGACAAACTACAATCTTTAAAGCTGCATCTCTGGTTGACCAGAAATAAAAAGTGACATGGAAATAGAGGGCAGCTCTTTGTTGTAGTGATGTACTGTCACTGCAGTCTGCTGGAGCACTTCTGAACCACCCTTAGTGTTACATCCTGTTCATCAGACGTCCACTGTGTTTGGCTCTTTGATTGACAGTGCCTGCAGCAGAAAGAGAGGCTGTGTGCTTTCATTTCTTTCCTCTTCTTTTCTTAGTAGTTTTTAACCAATTATTGCTATTTATAATGCACTATTAAACACATTTCTTATTTTATTTTTTGTACAAATGTTCTTTCATTTTTTACTTGCTTAATCTCAGTTTATTATTTGTGGTATTTAATGTTTATTCATACAGAGAGTACAGATCAAAACCCCTGTATTCTTCTTAAAGGTACTTGGCAAATAAAGACCGTTATAATTCCAAATCTCATTTATAAACAAAGGCATTCAAACATGAGTCCAAATGGAGTTAATTCATAGCTGAATTTATGTCATGATTTCAATCTTTTTGCATTATGTATTCATTTTTCTGGTGCTTGAATATTTTGAACACTTTAAGTGCTATCACCCTGCTATTTATAGCTAAATGGACTTTATTTATACAGCATTTCCTCCATTTTCTGACCACTCAAAGTGCTTTTACATTACGTGTCACATTCACCCCGTCACACCGGGCTCACACTGATGCCAGAGGCTGCATGTAAAAGCACCCATCTCTATTAGCTAATGCCAGTCATGCACTGCTGGCACAGTCACAAAGGGCAGTTTTAGGGTTAAGTGTTTTCTCCAATGGCATTAAGTCTTGTGAGAATGACAGCAGGACCCAGAACAAAGTTCTCTAACCTTTAGATGGTCAATGTGGACACTTAGCCACAGCTGTGTTTAGAGGTAGAAGCTTGCAGTAGGATGTAAATTCTGGTTCACACTATTTTCAAAGCTCCTGAGTTCACTGCTGTGTTCAGCTACTCAGCACTTTATTTGACCCACATCAGGTACAAAAACTGGGCCAATTTGTTGAAGGCAGATGACCAAAAGCCAAAGTGCACTGGAGCAGCCTGTTAGATACTGATCCCTCATTCAAAACATGTTTTTTTGTTAAAACCACAGATGTGGTACAGAGAACAATACAGAGACTGGTGAAATTCTTTTACTAGCTGAACTTAAGTGCGAATCTTTGTCCAAATGATTCTGTTGTATGCATGAAACCACTTTTCTTTGATGGGGGCATTGATTTTGTGAACAGGACAAACGTACATGACTTTACAAATGCCAAAACAATCTATGTCTACAGATTTAGCAACATGGTTTCAAAACTTGAAACATAAACATGATTTTACCTTACTGGGGAACAAGGAGAGATTATTATTAACAGAAAAACAAACAGATTGATATGTAAATAGCTTTTTGTACTTGAGTGGTTTCAGTGTACTTATCGTCTCAGCACCATGGGGAGCAGAGCTTTTAGTTGCTCTGAAATTTTGAAATCCACATTTCAGCTTTACTCTGCAGACGTGTATTTATCTGTCAACTCTTTCAATCACTTAAGAAGAACAAGGAATGGCAGTAAAAGTGAACGACTTACCATCTTTGATATTTGATGTCAGGATGTAGGCTAATCAAAATGAAGTACCTGTGTTCGTGCACTAGTGCTTACACTGAAGTCTCCAATGTATTATACTGCAGAAAATCAACCTGCCATTTACATATGGTTGGAGCTTATGTGTAGTAGATTGATTGAGGTATGTAACCTCACGCTCAGGAGGTCACGACTGGAATTATCTCTGAGCTCTCAGATAAGTCATGTTGGCCTGACAGGAGCTGGTGGGTTGTGATGATGGAAACACATCACTGCTGCTGTCTTAGCTGGAAGATAAATCACACAATCAGGCTTAATGTGGCTTATATGATTACACTCTAATGACCAACCAGCACGTTGCAGTTTGAACTGAACAAAGGCTACGTGTGCTTGGCTGTGCAGGGCTCAAGATGTGGATAAGGTCTGAGAGCTTGAAGAGCGGCGGTTGCGTTCATGTTAAGTTTATGTGTTGCTCAGTGGGGGAGTAAACCTGTGTGTCCTATGGGAGGAGAATTCCTCTTCAGTGCACACAAGAGCAGTTACATGCAGAGAGGAACCTGAAACAAAAAGATTTAACACGGCAGAATCAATGCCAGGAAAAAGACTTGAAACATAAAAGCGCACAACAAGAAGAAGAGCTTTGTAGCTTTGTAAACCCTGGAGGAGGGAACACTGTTGAGCCACTCTCTGTGTGTTCAGACCTGTGTTTGTGAAGCACTAAAAATACCCCCTCCTCTCTCTCACCATGTGTGGGTCAAGGGTCAAGTGTAGCTCCCTTTTGCTCCCCAACAAGGCCTATTATCGCAATGCAGAGCACAAACAACAGCAGCTTTATCTTAACAACTGCTCAACTAGAAGCTGTCATAACTATGTGTTTGCTGCAGGCTGTGGGTTGCACTCTGGTCACATGACAACTTTTCCTCAGCCACTAATTACACACAAATGTTAGTCCAGGTTTAGTTATGAATCAGATTTTTAAAAACATTTTCTCCATCTTATTATTATATTATCATTAGTGTGGCAGTAGCCTTTCTGCGTTGAGTTTTGTGTTTCCCGTGCATGTGTGGGTTCCCTCCAAACCGCCCGTAGGTTTAAGTTTGTGCATGAATGGCTATCTGTCTCTATAATTGTCAGTCCTGTGATGGCTCGGTGACTTGTTCAGGTGCACCCGGCTTTTTACACAATGACAAGAAAATTTACTTGTCAAGTTTCTTGAAATAAGAATAATGTGTTAGTTTTCTCAATCCTACTGACAGATTATTTTACTCATTCAAACGACTGGGTGTCATTTTGAGTTTGGAATTTTGGAATAAGAGATTTTTCTGGACTTGTCCGGTCAGTGTGGCTCATATGAAGTTAATAAGACTATTAAAAAATAGCAAGACAAACACTTGCTTGAATTTATTTTTTTCATTGTAACTGGATGATATGAATGTATAACTCAAAACACATCTTAATATCGGTATACATGTTATGGATGAATAATTTGTGACTTCTTTCAGAGTTTGCTGCAATTAACAACATAGTAGCTGTGAATCTGTTGTGTTAGATTACTTCTACTAATCATTCCCAATATTGCAACCTCCTGTATGATATTGTGTGTAACTCTTTTCAGGGGTGAAGCCATAATTTCATAAGTGAGAAGGGCACATTGTAACACCAGAGTTTTGATGGAAAATGGTACCATTTTGTTCTATAGAAACTATTCTTCTGTTACTTTCATATAAATATTCCCTGATTGCCAAACCTGCCCTATTTCTATTATGTCTTAGCCTCAGACTTTCGTTCACTTTACAAGTGTTGTTTCGTAGTATCCTCTAAAAACCCATCAGTCATTGTTCGAGTTGCCCAGTTTATTCTGCTGAGAAACAGGGATGTAAAGACAAAAATAGTGGGGAAAGCTAGCTTGTGCGCCCAGTTTCAAGCAGCTTGGAAAAATTAGACCTAAAAGGGAGCGGATACATTAGCTTCCAGGGACATGTGCCCCATGTCCGCTATACTCCTGCCCACTTGTACATAGGGTCAGGGCCCTAACCTGACAAGTCAGCAGTAAACATTATAAGAAGGCTTCAATTTTTAGCCTTTATGTGTGAGGCTTTGTTGTCCAGAAGGTCGCACAGACTCTAGACTGTGATTGGATTGTGTGTGTGGATTGAATTTACAGCTTATATTGTAGAGGCATCATGACCATCTGTAAACAGTTTCTGTTAAGAGACGCAGTGCTGAGCAGCTGTGAGCAGGAATTTTACACCTGCAAGACAAAGAACAATACAGTCAAAGGGCCTTTGACTGTAATTATTTTCAAAGAAGACACGAGAATCAAAGTTAGGTCGATGAAATTTCACATTTTTTCTAGCCAGTTAAGACATATTGCTTACATCTCTTGTGATACATTTGGGTACCATCAGACCTTGAGGATCTGACAATTGCGCCAGTGTTTTCAGTTTTTTGATTGGGCAAACACTTTGTAAATGCCACTCATTCCAAAATAAGTGCTTTTTTTTCTTCCACTGGCAGGTTTGGGATGGATAGGGTTAAAACAACAGGCTCATGGTTTTTCAGGGGGTTTTATAATAATCATTTTGTTGCCCAATTACCTCTACATGGAGAGTCCAATCATTACGGTGTGAAAATCCGTACCGCCAAACAACAAAGGCCCCAAAACACGGCTCATGAGAAGGACTGTGACACTGAACTCATTGACGCATACTTGTTAGGTGTTTTGTATACAGTGGAGCTTTTAACATCATTTTTCCAACAGGCCTTCACCAAATAATGTGCCAATGTTTCTCTAGAATATGATGACACTCTCACCCTCGTAGACATGGGCTTTCCATGGTTGCAGAAGAACCATGTGAGGATTTAAACATGAGGTATTGATTTTCCTTGACATGAACACTATTCATGTATAGTGAGCAATCGCAGCACACAGTATCCACAGGAGTGAGTACAAAACATATTCCCTGATACAACGTCCGACGTGTGCATGAAATAATGATGTTCAGGATCCACAAGTGCCTCTGAAAGAGACACCTTTTGTTTAATTAACGATACATTTAACCCCAAGTGTGAAAAAAAATCATTTATACAGCTAAAATCCCTATTTATTTATTTTATCTTGCAGTAGCTGAGTGGTAGATGTGCACAGATCTGACCATAACACAGAGAATTATCATAGATGGCTGGTAGCACCTATCTCTTTTAAGTTTTCAGCGTTTTTATGACGCTCATATTATGTATAATCCAGTGAAAATTGAACCCTTGAAGAGCATCACAGTAGTTTTCTAAAATATCTACAGAACCAAATCCTCAGGGGCTGTTTAAGCGCTCTGTGAGTTTGGCACAGCAATGGGTAAATGGTTTCTGGATGAATTTCAAGCTTTGAAGCGCAGACAGAGTCAGACTGACATCTTCCAGTGGTGTGTTTTATGTCTGTTACTTCTCAATGAATGAAGCCTTTTCTCGTCAGCCCTCAGCAGTGTTTTTTTTTCTGCAGCGACTAATAATCACCAAGTCCTTCTGCGTCACTGAAGAGACTGCTGATGTCAGTGTGTTTTTGACCCGAGGGGCTGAAAAAGGACCTCCAAATATTGTGTACACAGACAGGAGACATTGACCTCCATTTACATGTTACACACACATATACACACACGCTTCTTGGATTCAGTGCTGTCAGAGTATTAAAATAACACCCACGAAATATGGTGTTGATTTTGGTGACTTAATCATCGCTGCACAGAAACCAATGACAAAATATTTCTCTTGGCTCTTTAAGAATAGAACAGATTAATTTGTTGTTGTTGCTTCAGTGACACGTATGACTCTGTTAGCTGTTTCTTTAAAAATGATAATAATACGTTTTATCTGTAAAACAGGTTTCTAAACACCCAAAAATACTTCTTAGGGGATAAACAAAAATGATGTAAAACAGCACAATAATAAAATTATGTATAGAAAAAAAAAGCATAGAATTCATTTAAAAGCAATAAAACATTAAAAATAGTTCTAAACATGCTGTAAGACCTTTCTCTACCTCTCTCTGTAACCTGCAGGGCATGTGCCAGGGTGCAGGTTATCAGGAGCAGGACACAGCAGACAATGAGTGTCTAAAACAGTGTCTGCAGATAATGATCTTCTTTAACAAGTGTCTCCTCTTTCTCATGTTCTTCAAGCCCTCCTTGAGTGACATAATCTTGAGCTAAAAACATCAAATATTCATGACACAAGCACACTAATGTTTTTGAAGTATTATAATTCTATTCATAGTGTGCTTTGAATTGCAAAAAAACTCGCAAGTACTGAACATCCTCCCACATGCTCCTTTTTCTCAGGGTTTTAGCTTTCAGCATAGCAGATCTTATCGGTCGACATGTGAGACGGATACACTTTCAGTCCTGAAGGATCTAATCTCAAGTCTCTTTGTTTGGCCTTTTCTTCTAATGTTTGGATATGATTTGCACACGTGTGACATTTCTCTGGGGAAGACGTATCGTGGATTGATGTACAGCAGTGATACTAGAATGTCATGTGTGCTTTAAGTTTTATCCGGAAGACTTTTTCTTTTTTTTAGAGACTTGTTGGAAATGGTGGTAGAAGGGCAGTATTTAAAGTAAACGCAGTCAGTCCATGGAATACACTTATGATACACTAATAGGAAAATGTGTGTGTGTATGTATGTGCGTGTGCATAGCTGTGTGCTTATCTGTTTCACTGCCTTACTCCTCTGTTTGCTAATTGCATTACCTGCATTTTATAACCGGCTGACAGCTGTGTTTATTGCAGGCTGACATAACTTTAGCTGTGACACCAGTTTAGTCCTTTATAATATATGTTTGACTCTATCCGGATATTTAAATATCGCCCATTGATGACTAACTGTGGTCAAAAGCCCACATATACTTTTGAGCCTTTTTAAAGCATCCTCTTAAGTTTTTTTTTCTGTGTTCAAGGGAACTGTAAATACTGTTTGGAAAAGCATACATTTCCTGGATAGAGACACTGTTTCCCATGAGCACTTGCACCCACTGTCATGACAAGTGTGTGTTCGTTTTGAAGTATATAAATAGAGATTGAATCTTCGTTATAAAACTACTTTTCTTTGTTTAAGAAAACTTTTAACTGGATCCAATGTGGTGAGGTGATGTTGTTTGAAATGTGACAATCAAACTTTGTGAAGTCTGTAAAGTATATCTATGGAGATAGTTTATTTTGTACAAAAACAAGAAACTTGAAAACAAACCTGACTTACATGAATATTTCCGATTCCCTCTTAGCTTTTTATGGTCTGAAGTCAAACATTATTGACACTGTACTTACTCATGAATGAGTGAAGATGTTGATGCTCCCCCTGGACAAAGAGAGGCAGGATGTACACCCTATAGACCAATTCATTCATGTAAAGACAGAAAATGATAACACTGGAAGTCTTGACCGCCTGATCAAATAATTGAACCATGCTAAAAGTGTTTGATGACACTCAGTGTTATGGGTCAACTCTTTACTCTCTGTGTCAGTGGATAACATCTGTCAGTGTGACCTACACTGGTGAGTATCACATCCATGAGTGGGGTCAGCTGTTGCAAGTGAACCCAAAGCCCTTTATGGGAGAGAAAATGACACTTGAGAGCTATTTATTTACTCCTGTGACGCACATCAAAATTGAACACGCTGGAGCACATAAGTTGCTGCTAAAATCAGATTGAGTCTGGGTGGGTGAGATGAACGGGGGTGTGAGTGAGCATAATGTGTGTATAACTGAGACGATGAAGAGGCAGATAAGTCGCTCTGCTCTCTCTGTCAAGTGAGGCGTCGTGTGTAAGATTAAAAATGATACTGATGCTATGGGGGGAAATAGAGTGAGATAACAGAGGAGGACCATGAGTGCAAAAGAAAGGGGAGAACCAAGTGGAATGGGGACAGACCACGTCCATTTAGTTTGTTTCTCAGCAGGACAGTCCCTCATTACACTGACAAATTATGCAACACCATTTAACCTCCTGTGTGCCTGCTGATTGACAGTTGCATATCCAACATTTATTTTTTATATCAGAACAAAAGCTTCTGTTTGAAGATAAAATAATCCTGATGTAGACAAATCAAATGTGCTTTCTTAACTCATCCAAGGTGTCTCATAAAGTGAATAATGTTGTATGAAATGGACTCAGTTTTCTTCCCTGTTGACTCAATCTGTGCTTGAAATTGAACCCTGGAGTTGATTTACGTTCATCCAATTGTAATTGGATTCTCTTTAATAGCAGGATGAATCTGTGAGAAAATAATCAAATTCAAGTCACATATTTGGACCAAGATGCCATGCCTTATCAGAAATTCAGAGTCCGTACATATTAGCAAACACCCCCTTCCTCCTTGTGTTTGATAAATTCAGGCTGATGGCAGAGTGACAGAACAGTGAAGAGAAACTCAGGGGATTACTGCACGTAAACAGTTGCTGCCCGCATCCATGAAAGCTCAACATACAATAGAGCTGTGTGATCTAACGCAAGGGAGACAAGGTGGAGGGATCACTGCGACCCTTTCATAATATAGCAGGTCCCTTGGAGCTAACACATAAAGATTAGAGAGGGGATTACATAGGAGGAGCTTGGTGAGTGTTGAACACATATATTAAGAATCTTAAGGTTTTACTTTGTGTGTGTGAAAAGAAATTGTGAATGTCTCTATGTGTGGTTACAGCAACGGGAAGTCAAGTCAGTAACGTTCTTGGTGAGTTTGTCTCTTATATTGAACCACATTGTTTTACTTTTCATGGTTTTTCATTCAATCCCATCACTCAGCTCTACCTGAAATGAGTAAAAGAAAAACAGCTGGTACATGTGAGTTAAAAATGACCTCTATTGGGTGTCATTTGATGACTATTTGGTGTGATATTTTGCTAGACAGATGAGAAACTGGATCTAGATATCCAAAGTTGTCTTTCATCCCTCTGTTAGGCTTTTCTTATTTATTTTCCTTCACAAATCTTGTCACCATTGGACCTAATTAGGCAGATTTATCATGTAGTCTTTAGTCAGATAACAGTGTTTGTTTGTTAAGCAGCTGCGTCGCCCCCTGAACTTGAGCCCTCATTAGGACTCAGGGTTGTTGTACAGTATGAGAGCATCATGTTTTCACATGAAGGCAGCCAAGACTTTATAAGACACACAGCTGTTTTATTTCCATCCCTCCTATTTGTTGTAGTAGTCTAAAGATGCATCATAGATTCACTGCTGTTGGAAACTTTTTGACATTTATGGAGTCACTTGATAAGGCTGTTGATAACACAAACTGTACCTTTTGGCACTGTCAGTACTTTCAGTAAATGTCACAGCATAGGGACTGTTTTCTGTGTTCTCCAGCAGCTGATGTGGTGCGCTCCACATGTCATGCTTCTCTGCAAGTGCTGACAGGTGGATATGCTGAGCTGGCCCTGCTCCCTGCCCTCTTGTTTACACCAAATCTCAGGCAATCAGTGTGAATGTCACTGGGAGATTAGTTTCTGTGATAAAGAAGTCACTTTTGGTCCTTTGATACAAATCAGACATGCTTTACCAAGTTTTGTGCTTTTGGGCAGTCTTTTTTTTTTTTTTTTTTGCAGAAGTTAAGTTACAACTGGCTGGTTTGGAGGTTAAGGCCTTGTTCTGTAAGTTCTGGCCTGTCAGGAGCTGCTCTGATTGACGTTATTCACAGAATCTCACTTCAATGCTCAGATACATTTTGCAGACCAATGATATCTGATGTTTCTTGTCCTGATTTTAATACTTGAAAACTGGAAATTTCTTAAACGCAAGAATTTCTGCATATAAAAATCCAAAGTGTCACAAGTCGATAATTTCTCCTGACTTTGTGCAGTGACAATCAATATAGATTATTTTCCCTATTAGTTCCATTAAACACAATTATTTTGTGTCTATATCTCACTTGGACTCTGTTTTACCTCAGTAGATGAAGAGTGCACACCTGTTAAATTCAACCTGTGTAACTCACCAATGGTGACACATGTTGACTTCATTTCTCTCTTAGCGTCATATAATAAAACGAATGAATCAAGTCAAAGTTATGGGAGTTTTGAAACTAGTTTTTGACTCAAATACCCCAAAAAATGTCTACAGAGAGAGAAGACAAAATTTTGATTTTTTATTTCTCTTAATCACATTACCAGGTGCGAAACACAGCTGTCAGGCTGTTCAAGCTGGACATGCTGAGCCTTCATTAGTGCACAGTGCCAAAACATTTCAGCGTCTATGATGTTTAAAGTTGACATGATTGTTTACGTAGGCAAGTTGTTGCAGCCCTAGGTGAGATCAGAGGGGATGAAGGTAGCTGAAGTTGTCACGGCAAATTCCACCAGATACGTGTCCAGTCCGACTGTAACTCTTCACAGTACTGGAAATATTTAATTTCTAGCATCATTTTCTGCTAATATATATATTTTTTCATTCTGGGCAGCTGAGCAATCAGCAGAGCCAAAAAAGTCCAAAGAGTATAGAATAATGGGCACTAAATCTAATCACAGCCTCTCTGAAGGGGTGTTGTTGCCTCACAGCAGGAACTAGTTCACAGTTCTGTTCACAGTTCACACATCCCGCTCACCTCATGAAAGACTGCGTGAAGCATCAGCTCCCCCAGCGCAACACACTTCCCACACACAGGCACGAGTACAATACATAAAGGCCTGTACACACACACATTCACACAATACAGGTACATCTTTAAAGTTACACAATGGATTTCCATTGTTCCCCACCCACATCACCTCTGAATAGGAAACTTGAATGTTTATCAAAACGTGTGATTAATCAGCGCTCCGAAATGAGTGGAGCATCACTGAAGCTGCGACACAGGTGGTCACACACTGTTTGCACAGAGCACAAGGGTCAGTAATGAACATTTTGGGCAGAACAGTCACATAACACAGCTGCGGAAATCTGAACTGCTTTTTTTCAATATTTGCAAGCTTCCATGTTGTCAACAACTGCAGCCCCTTTTCTGTTCCAGATAGTTTGATTGTTTCCTCCATTGTTACAAAAGTTGCATAGCCACTGCATATTGGCAGCAAATGAAAACATGCTCAGTTTGTTACATTAACACACATGGACATGAGAAGCTTAAACGAGGAATTTATCAACTATGATAAGTAAATGATACTGCCATTGTAATAAATATATAAAGAAATGTGCCTCTGCATTGGCAACCATTTCTTTTCATTACAGTCATTTCAGTCTCTATTTTCTTATTTGTAATATCTTGAAAGTTTGATGATTAAATGTACTTCTCTGGTCGGTGTGGGTTATATTATGTTTTAGCTTTAGGTCAATCGGTATGGGATGGGTGGAGATTTATGATTCCCTTGCAGATAGTGATATTCTATTGGATGCATATTAGATTAAACAAGAATATGTTAAAAATTTTCTGTTTGCAGTTAATTGAAGCAACACTTCATTAAAAATTGATGTTTTATTCTAAGTAGTCGTAAGTCAAAGATCAATGCTTATTTTTAGAAATTAACTCCAATCTATCTACAATACTACAATATTATGACACAATGTCTCAGCAACTCCAAGTGGGATCATCCTGAAATTTCGGACACATAAGGAGAGAATCTGTATCAAAGGTCAGGTTCACTGTGACCTCATACTCATTGCATTATGTGAAACTAGTATTTGGATGTCTAGACAGAAGATTGTCTTTGGTTTCATTGTGATCCAAGAGAACAACTCTATTCATGATAGATTAGTGAACAATTTCCTCTGACTCTGTCCCTCCTGTGTACTTGTTTGTTCTGCTGAGAAGAGAAGCGCTAACAATCTGAAGCTCTGTAGAAGCAGAGAGCAGAAGAAACAGACCATCTCTAATGTAAACAGTTGTAGTGTAGCCTTTGCTTTTTAAAGTGAGCCTACTTATGCTGTTGTTAAGTTTCAGGGCTAATGTACTCTTTTGAATGATTCATGATGCGAACAGATTTACAGCCTTTAAAGCCGGAGAACTTCAAAGACACAACCATAAGGATTCTATTCTTGCTAAAGCTTTTACACTCCTGTGTATTCCATACATCACATCATTTCTGTCACTTTTTTTCATGCATGAAAAAAACTCAACAACATTCACTTCATGACAGAAACTGAAAAAAAGAAAAACAACACATACCTCACATATGGACTGAAAGCTGTAAATACGGCATGTTTTCCTTCCTGCAGGGAAAGGCATCTTTGGAAATCAGGAGATGAGAAAGGTAATAAATAACTCCACACTTATCCAACATTCTGACACTCCCAATGTGAAATAAAGTGTTTGGCACTATAAAAGGCAAGGCATTCATTATCGTTCTTTTCTTGCTTAAGGTATGCACCAAGTCTACATTTTCTGAACTCGGTGTATAACTCTCAATAAAATTTGACCCAAAGTTTCCAAAGGCTGTGCTTTCTCTGGCACTATGGGCATTATGCCAAAAAGTACTTGCACTTAAAAAAAGGATGGATACAAACAATTAACATTGTTTATTTCCATGAAAGGCTATAGAGAGCAGTCTGTTAAATCCTCAAACATCATCAGGAGCTGAGACATTTAAGGCCATGAAAATCTCCAGGACAACCAAGTAACAGACAAAATTAGAAATAACAATGCAAGACATAGAGAAGCAGCAGTGAGAAAATTTGAGAGGAAAGAATCTTCAAGTCTTCAAGAGTTAGTTTGGTTTCTGACCTAAGAGTGGACTTTATGCAATGATGTCTTACACATTGATCTGCATGAGGGATGGCCATATTCAATATTAGTTATTAGTGACTAAGTGACATTTAAAGGGTAATATTGACCATTCTTGAGTATGAATTCCCCCTGGAGGTTTTAAAATTGAAACAAACCCTTAATCCTATTATTCAATGCCCACAAATTTGTTGAAGGCTGCAGTTTGAAAGGTTGATTGTGACTGAAGTTACTGTGAAAATGTATAAAGTGATATATTTGGTACATTTAATTAAAAAATATTCTTTCTATCCATCAGAAATAATCACAATCTCAAAAAAGAAAAGTTTAAAATATTTCATCCTAACTTCATTGGCGACAGTTATTCTATAATTTCAAAAGCCTGCCCTCTATCAATTTTATATGCTGTGTCTTGCTGGTGCTTTTGACCCCCTTATTCAGTGAAGGACAACATCCCTAGCTTTGGTCCCAATATGCCACAATTCTACAGTGTAGCAAAATGAATACTCATAGACAGTATTTTTCAAATAATTTCGTTCACTTAAATGTGGAGAGGGCAACTCCTATAGGTCTATGGGTGAGCAAAACCTTGGACTTGACACATTTTCCAAACAGCAGTCAGCAGAGAAATGCCAGCAGGCAGCAAACAGTTTGCAGAGCAGTACATGTCATATCCCTTCATAAATCCAACAGACCTGACAACCAAATCCCCCAGACAGGACTGACCAAATTAGGCCACAACATTCATGCTAATTTTGTTGTTGGACAGAGGAGTGAAGATGCTTTCGTTCACGCACAAACACTGGATAAGGTCAGCATTACTGTGGGTTCTGAGTCCTTGTGTTGCAAACTCTTAACTGGATTCTGATCCTTATGCAGCTGCCTCTGTGATTTAGAGGACAGGGATGATGAGCAGCTCTTTCTTTGTTGTTCTTTTTTGGTTGTCACGTGTTGTATGACTATATTTATAAATTCTTGGAACTTTTGCACCAGTTTTTCTCGCAATGCTGCTGTGACTGTAAATGTTCCCACTGTGGAAGGATTATCTTATCTTATCTTTTAAGAATATCCTCATGGTAACACTGACTTACTTCATGTAACCATCAATGGAGTTAAGTTTGTGTGGCTCTCCTGCACGTTTCAATCTCTTGTCACAAATACACCACCCATCTTTACTTAATGTCAGAGTTTCCACTGAAAACTCCAGTTTACCGTTTCCATAGCAATGTTAGAACAAGGTATCGGGAAAATTTCACTTCAGAGGCCGTTTTCAAAAGTTTCTGGTTTAGGTCGGCTTAAACGTCATTTCCATGTAAACGAGAGGCCGAAGCACAGGAGGAAGATGAAGTTAGCAATCAAGGACTTTTTGATAGGCTACTTTGTTGCCAGATTTATTACTTCTTTTTTGTGTGTGTAATATCTTTCTGTGTAATATTCCATGTTACAACATGGACGCATGCGGCTTAAAGACAAATACAACATATAAATGTACAGTTTTTTTCTTTTTAAAGATAGTGGTAGCTTATGTTCTGAAATCCTAAAGCAATGACCCCATCATTTCATCAAGTCTCATGAAGATCTTGTTAATATCTTGCTAAACATATGTTAGCAGGACACCACCCCATCAAAAAAATGTACTAAAGACAGAGGTGAAGCTTGTTTTTGTACTCTCATTACAAAAACAAGCCAAATAATCTGGTCTAAAATCAGACATGAATCTCAGTGTCCTGATCAGCATTTTCCGTCTTCAGCCATTCGTCACAATCACACCCAGTGGGCTTGTCCTGATAAGTCAATTTTCTCCTACTTTAAACAAAATGGCACAGTGGCAACAGCAACTTCTTCATCTCTATGTGAAAATGAGTCAATACACTTTACTGTTAGATCACAATTGCCAATTTAGGGTGTGGAGTATGGCGTCAAGATTAAAGCACTTTTTCAATCTCTGATGATTGTTTGATGATTGTCATCTGAATAGGCCACACATTCTTACTGGATATTATAAATAGGCCCAATCACTTTCAACACACACATCATGCATGTGTAAGATGAACATTAGAAGTGATTTGTACCTCACAGAGAATAGATCTGTTGGCTATTCTGAGTTCACTTAAGACTTCAAATAAAGATCCATATTTGATTTGCTTGATTATAATCTTTATTGCTGCCTTACAGATTCAAAGTGGGTTTATAGATGACTTGTTTTTAAATCTTTCAGAAAACTAGAAAATTCTCCTGATGCTTTTTCAAGGGCAGACTCCCTGTTGAATCAAAGTTATCTGAAGTGTTTGCCTGATAACACATTATTATAGCTACTGTTGGGACAATCAGATTTATAACAGGCCTTCGTGCAATAAAAGATGTAGTCACATCAGATTATACACAAGCATAACAGCTGCAATACAACAAAGGAGATTCGATCAATTGAGATTTGATGACAATGTTTGCACGGAAGTAAAAAACATTATCAGATTCATCATCTGACAAATAACTCACCCGGGCAATTAAAGAAGGGTTAAATAGCTGAATTTGATTGATTATACAAAGAGCGCTATCTCCATCGTCATTACTGCAGAGAAGTCACGGAGCGTGTTGCAACAGGATTTTCTGACCTCTTCTTTACCCCATTATCAGATAGTGGGGCTCTCATCCTGCACTGTCACGCTTGATGTAACATCTGCAGCCCTGAGGTATGAGCATAGCGTGCTTTGCCTTGAAATATAGATTCAAAGCACATAAAGAAGGAAGAATGTATAAAGTAGAAGCTGCGATTTGCTTTGGAGGTGATTTATTTCTCCAAATGTCTGACAGATATGTACAAAACACAGCTTGACATATCATCCCCACTTTGATGTTAATATAGACAAATGGGCTTGATCAACGGAGAGCAAAACTGTTCAATGCAGGTGATGGAGAAGGTTTCTGTGTTTGTGAAGCAGCATTATGAAGCGCTGCTCTGGGGCATTTTTCTGACCTGGACTATCATTGTTTTGTTTTCAATACTTGCTGCAATCCTCCCTCTGCCTGCATTAATGCACTCACACTCCTCTTTTGAAATTGTATTTGTTATACAGTAATGAAGTGAAATGTAAGTACTCTTGAACAAACAACTCAGTGTTCGTGCCTATTGTTTAAAGTCGTGTAACACACACTGTTTTTTAAGCATTCAGAGGACCCACGTCATTCATCTGTGATCTATCTTTCACAGACAAATTAAATAGGTATTGTTCTGACAATAAGCAGTGTACTCTTTCAATCAAAGAAGCAAAGAAGAACAGAAAAGATAAAACAGCCCACACATCTGCAGCACCCTCTCTGCCTCTGATACTAAGATGTTCAACAGCAGTGTTATGAGCTTGAGGTTACATCCTGACACTGAGAGTTCGCGAGACAATACATGTTCCAGCTGACCTTGATTTGGTTCGGATCCAATGTTGGCTGTAGCCTCCGAAGCATATCACAACAACAGAGTTGACAAGCCTAATTGGCATTGCACCTTCATGCCTATTAGTTCCACTCTGGCTCTTGCCAAATGGCCGATGTGATTCCTGTCACACTGCATTGAAGGCATTGAAGGAGACACATCAGATGTGGCTAATCTGCATGAATAAAGCATGATAGATTTTCAAGTGAGTGTCCCTAACCCCATGACGAGGTTTCAGAGTTTTCTACATCTCTTAGTTTTGGAGAAATGAGCAGTTCAAGTGCTGAATGCTGAGTTGTTTCCAGCTTTGGGGCTTTTGGTTCTGTTGTATCCACTGATTTTCAAACACAGCGTGAGTCAGAGGACAAAACTGCCGAATGTAGGAAGTAAGAGTGATGTTAGTCTATAAAATTACAGCGAGGGTGGAAGAAATGTCAGACTAAGAATGAAGATCTAGGATTCTTGGGTGGCATTATCCCTCTGATGTGTGATTTATGAAGCAAGTAAGAGTCAAGGTTTTTCCCTAAAGTGTTTTTTTCATTCCTCTTAGGGCATGAAAAACATTTTGCTTTTTCTTTTCTTTTTTAGATATTTAATTTCTTAAAAAAATAGTGGACATATTCATTTCAATTGAGGACATGTGCTCGAGCGTTCAATATAAAACATTAGATTTCAGTATTAAAATAAAATAACTTGCTTGTCTTCTTTGGTAATTCGCACCACTTTGACTGTTTGAATACGAACATCATGCTTATGTCTCACCATCCAAGACAAATATATAAAGACAGTGGATAATTGGGTATGGAATAAATCCTTTTGGAAACTATGACGATGTGGAGCTACATATTGCTTACTTTATTTTTTAGGTCTTTGACTGTGCGCTCGGACATCTCACATATATAGCTTGTTCAAGATCTTTGACCAAACTTTCCTGTGACATTCCCTTTCTCCATGTGTCTATCTTTCATATCCTCTCCCACAGTCTGGCTCTGAGCCGGATTGAGTCTGGTTAATGATTGCTTCAACTTTGTGCAAAGTTGCAGAAAGTGGAGCGAGCTCGCTGCTTTAGTGGGAAATGAGCCTCTTTATGTGTTTGTGGGAAAGGGGAGAGAGGGAAACCCTTGGAAAATTGTCACAAACTCATGCCGTAAGCAGAAACATGTGCTTACCCACATGCATGGGAGCCTCTCCTCTTCCCCAGAACACATGTTCATACGTCATGTACTCACAGACAAATGCCTGTGCTCTTTCTCTAAAAGGAATATGCATTTAAAACATATTTGAATATATGAAAGCAGCAACAGATCAGTGACTACATGCCCGATGGTGTTAAGGGGAAAAGAGTCAGTGCTGTGATCTCAACTGAACCAGTGGTGCCCTGATATCAGAGCAGACAAGAGGAGCTTTGATCTCTCGGGCGCCCGGAGCAATCAGTCAGTCTGTGCTATAGCTAATGCTCACTGCATCCTGTGGCCATTACACTGAACAGGCCATTTAGAAAATATGGCTCTTTGCTGTAGATAATATCTGCTTCATTATATACTGTACACACAGAAGACCCTTGTGAATAATGGTGCCTCAGACTTAAAAAGCTTTTTAACAATCAATTTGTTGTTTAATTTGAATGAGGGTGACAAAACGTACTCTTTTGTCCAGATGTGCTCCATCTCAGACAGAAAATGTTGAAATTGAAAATTACAGACAAACGGCAGATAAACAGAAGTAACCCTCTTTTTTTGTCATGGTTGTCCCGTATGACGTAGTAATCTTGAGATAATAAGCCAAAATTTTGGGTTAAAATACCCAAAATTTCAGATTAAAGTCAAAATTTTGAGATTAAAAGTCAAAATTGTAGATAATACAGTCAAAACTATGGGGAAAAAATAAAAATTTGAGACGAAAAGTTTAAATTTTGCTTTTCAGCTCAAAATTTAGATTTTATATCGAAAAATAAATGAATGAATAAATAAATACATAGAAAGATAAATAAAGAATCGACATAGCCAGATTTTCATTATTATATTTTTTACCGACTAAAACGTGCCTCTGTACATTTTTAATGTTCTCTTTATAGACAATTTATACCTCAGATAGAAAAGAAGTGTTTTAAATAAATGTATGGGTAATGAGGCTGCTTAATTGTGTTTGAGAACCTTTGGGTATTTTTGTAGTTTCTCCAAGAGGATGGGTAGGGGTCCTCTTATTTTTATTTTAGAACATGGTTACCCTGGTAAAAACTCAGGCTTAAAAACTTTCGAATTGATCAAAGGAGACAGAAATCTTAAGCTCATATAACACACGCCACATCAGTCATGACACATTGTGCTCATATCTCTGGGACCTTCATCATAACCTCGATATTCATAAGAAATTCAAATCACAACCTCCTCCCTTTCACGAGACTAGAACAGAATGGAATTTGAAACGTTTTAGCCAAAAATGTTTCCATGGTCAAGGTGTTTTTTGCAGAAACGTTTCAGATTTCGTTCCGTTCCCCGGCTTCGTCCTAATCTCTCGGGGGGAGTTTGTGGCATCCACGGACACACACAGGTGAGTAACCTCTGGTACACACTGACACACTCACTTTATCAGTGACAGAGATGATGAAGGAGGACAGCAGCCGGCTCAGTGCTCTGGTGAGCGGGTGCAGCTGTGCTGAGCCACAGGTGTCGTACAGATGGACAAACAGCATTTCCTAGATGTTTTTGTGTCTGTGTTTGATGTTCAGGACAGTCGAGGTTTAGATGCCCTTGCATCATTTAGCAAACAATGTCAGTGTTTGCTTGGATTAGACTGTTTTTTGCTCTGGTTGTATGTTCCTCTTCATGTCATATGAGTTCATTTCATTGTCAAGAAAGACTGATTTATTCCTTTTGCATACCTTTGAATCTTTGCGCTACTGTTGGGTGAACCCAGCCTTCTTCCTGTAGTGCTCTTTTTGTTTTGTACATCCAAGTTGAGCCAAGGTAGCGAGTGGAGTTTGCCATGAGCTTTGATCGATTGTGTGTCTCTGTGTCATCCAGGCAGTGTGGCGAGCGTAGATAAGCCCCCTTATGAGGTGAAACCCTTCCCCATCCTGCAGTATCCGCTCCAAGCAGGAATAAGGGATGTCACGGCTATTCTTCCTGTTGGCATTGCTTATTTTCTCCTGCAGCATCCAGGTGGGTCCAGAGATCATAGACCTACACACACACACACACACACACACACACACACACACACACACACACACACCGGCACTTTTACTGTAACATGTACACACTTTCACCCTGAAGTAGACAGCCACCATGCAAGTCACTGAACTCTGATTCTGGCCTCTGCAGTGCAGGGTGGGTGTTGTTTCCATATCTGTGGAACAAGCCAGTGTGCGAAGCTTAAACAAAATGTTCCTTTTTAATGAGTGTTTTTCCAGTCGCACCAACTCTCTCTAATATATAGTACAAAAGAGCATGAAACAGTCTTCTTTGTGGATCATATCTGCATTTTAAGGTCAGGATGTTCAGAGCTACTGTATATGACCGAGAGAAAAACAGGTCATGGATCACTAACAAGAGTTATCATAGCCATTTTGTTATGTATATTGACTTACACAAACACATGTTCTACATTAACAAATATGCAAATTATAGTCCTTCATGTGTATGTGAATATTTCTCTTGTATATGTATGTTTCATGTATGTTTCACTGCTGTCTTAGGTGTCTCCTACAGCTACTCTGGATAAGCTAAGGGAGAGTTGGACTCTGTACATGGAGGAGTGTGATCGCAACAACAGCCAAGACCCACCAGCCACCGGTGAGCAGAGTATAATAAGGCTTAAATGAATGACTTCTCAAAGAGTATTTCAATAATTTATCAACTAATGAATGAATGAATGAATTGCTTCTTATGTAGTAATCAGCATATAAATTCATCACTCTTTTCTTTAAGCATTAAAGATTTAAATTCACTAGAGATGAATTAAAGTGGGGTAGCTGCATTGGAGCTTTAAAAGTTTTCTTTGCTGTACCGTGAGAAATGAAGGGATGAGAGAAAAATTACATAGATAGGTAAATATTGTGAAATGAGGGGGTGATGAGCATTGTTGCTGTTTTGTTTCTGTTCAAAGATGGGTCAGGGTTACTATAATTAAGAAATTTTGTTATTTAAAAGAATAGTATTGGATACATATGTATTTCAGCTTTGCAGTATGGATTCTGAAGAAAAGAAAAAAAACAGAAACAGGATTCTTTTTCATCCACAGATTCTTACTTTGATCATTACATATCAGGGAAAAAATCAAATAAAAACATCACCAACTCAGGTTTCTGACTTTCATCATAGAATTTGGAGAAAAATAAGTCAGAATTTATCCTTCAAAGATAATAAAAACAATAAAACAAACAAACAAAAAATAAAACAGGAAAAATAAGCTGTTTTAAAAAGCCCAAAGATTCAACCAGCAAACCACAAGACCACTCCACCCTCTGGAGCATAATATAGCTGTCATCAGCAGGAATAATAGATATAAAACTAAACTAGGATTAATTCCCAAAGACTTCTTCCTTGTTTTAACAGCTGTTCTCAACTGTATAACCACTGCATGTTTAGCTGAAGTTCTCCAGTTTACAGTGTCTCTCTTTAATGTGTAACACCAGGAGCTGAAAGATACACATTAACACTATCAGACTCAAAGACGATTTTTTTGGAAGGTATTAAACCAAGTAAATCAAAGACGTTTGTGGTGTTATTCTGAGAGAGGGGTGACAGGCAGGGCCATTTTCAGGAGTAAATTACTTACCCAAGAACTAAATTTAGTCCAAAGGAACTCAAGATAAGAATCCCAGATGATTTACATCTTGGAACTACATACAACTATGTAACGAATTTAAGCATTACAACACGATTACATCATGAGATGTGTCACCAAATTATATTGTCATGAGTTTTTGTTAATCTGTCAATCAATTTTGATTTTTTTGTTTGTTTGCATCTGCAGTCATTAATTGGTCCAAACACCAAAGACATCAACAATAAGCCGTATATATTAGATTTCCCTTGGATCCTGTTGCTATTTTTGTTGATGTTCAGCCAGCCTTTAAGTTTTTACTTGTATTTTTTGTGTCTACCAACTCCGTATCTGCCTGTAATTCATCTACCAGCTGCTTGCTTGACATTTTTCTACATTCGGTCTTCAGAAAACTGACTATATTTATCTGCTGCTTGAAAACACTGCTATGAAACAGAGCGAGTGAACAAAACAAGCAAACATGCGCTAAAAGATGCTCCGACAGCATTTTCACCAGACCATGTTGGCCAGCATTTTCCACTCCCTGCTCAAACCACTGTGAAACCCTCTGGCTTGCTGCTCCCCAGTTTTCTATTTGCCGTGCCACACACTCAGCGTTTGCTTACACTTGAAGAGAAAACTGGCTCCAGCTTGCTCCACTGACAGAGTGTTTAACTGCATGGTGAAAGTGGCACTTGAGTTACTTTACAGCCTGCCTGCTTGTGAATTACAGTGAGAAAACTTTAGCTCTGCTCAGGCTTATTAAACAGCACACACACACACACACACACACACACACTGCACACACACTGTACACATATCTTACCATTCTGCAGCTCTCATACACCTTTTCCTGAGTGGGAGATTAGATTAGCAGGTGTAAAGGTGACAGCACAGACTACTTTCTACATCCTAAATCTGCCTGTACAGTTACAAATAAGCAGTGCTGTTTATATCCTCTTCTGTGGGAAGATGAAAGGTTTGGCATGAGCACAAGGTCATGATTGTTGGACTCTACTTCGGAGTCAAGATGAAAGAGGATGATTTGTACAGATGACATAAAGGCCACCAGCACCACACACTTCAAAGACATGCAACTGTAGGCTATAAGTTTCCCATCTCCATCGACATAGGTATGTAGGAGCTGTTAGTGTACTGGTAATTCTCACCCATATCTCATGTCACTCATCCCCAGGCCTTGTGTGCAACAGGACTTTTGACAACTATGCTTGTTGGCCCGATGGACTCCCCAACACCACCGTCAGTGTGGCCTGTCCGTGGTATCTGCCCTGGTACCATAAAGGTAAAAGATATGAGGTAGATGCAGTCTGCGTGGCAGCTGAATTGATACAGATACTGAATATTCTTCAGATATAGACAGCTGTGTGTGATAACTCTCGTATGTTTGTGCAGTTAAGCATGGCATGGTGTATCAAGAATGTGATGCCAACGGCCTGTGGGTGGCTACGAAGAATACCAGTGAGTGTGACTCCAATGATCCAGTTCCGGTAGGAAATGTCTTTTGTCTTTCTTTACGTGAGATATAGAACAAAAAAATCAGCAAGAGTACAAATACATACCTAAAAACATATTTGACATTGAAATGCTGCTTTTTTTCACTAAAATGAAGAAAAAACTGAGCTGAATGTGTGTTTTCATTCGCAGCAGTACTTTGGCCATATTCGCATCATGTACACAGTGGGTTATTCCTTATCTCTGGTGGCTTTGGTGTTGGCACTTGGCATCCTCATATTCTTCAGGTAAAGATGATGCTCATTTTAATAATTCCAAAGAAAAATTAAGTAAAGTTTAACTACTTTTTGCCCCTGTCCTTCAAAAACTTTGTGCAAGCCACTGTTGACTCTGCTGACACCAAGTTCAGGAACTTGCTACAATTTTAATGTCTGTTCATTTAAGGTTTACCTTTATCTAGTCCTGAGATTCAACAAGACTGAATCATTAAAACTGGCTCAAACAACAAAGGTCACTTCTTAACACCTGTTTTGAAATATCTGAATTCATTCAGATGTGACTTCTGCTTGTCGCCTTGCAGCTGTTCCCAGTCAGGACACAGTCCAGTTTATGATCTGGCCTGTTACATAGTTCACCTTCTGCTTTGACATTTGTAGGGTTTCAGCAAAGAGGAACAGAGAACATTTGTTTGGGCTACTAGAAAGCTGAGCTATCCAGCTACTGAATTTAGCTTAATTGTGGAAAGTGGTATTAATGCTTCCACCAAATCATGGTAAATAACTTTTAAAAAGAGAAAGTTACCAGAACTCTTACACCTTTTTTTTATTTTTAAGTGATCCGTGTTGTACTTATGTTAAATCTGCAAGTGATCACAATAACTGTTGTTGCTTCATACTTCAGGAAACTTCACTGCATGAGGAACAACATCCACATGAACCTGTTTGCCTCCTTTATTCTGCGCGCTCTGTCTATCCTCATCAAAGATGCTCTGTTGGAAGCCAGCATTACATCCCATGACCTCAGCAGAGACCAGGAACAAGGATTCCCCCAGGCGTCTATGCCTCCTGTGGAGCTGTTTGTCAACAATGAGGTCAGTTATTTTGCAGCAGTGATAATTTACTCTAAGTGTGGGACATAAATTATCTAGGCCTTGGGTGAATATTCTCTGACGTGTGGTGCTTCAGGTGCATACAAGATGTGTTAAACTTAAAGGTTTGTTACCTTGAGATGAATTACTGCGCTGCTTTTCAACATTTTGGTGCAATAATGTTACATAACATGTCACTGAGTTACATTAAACTAGCTTAAATGAAATCAATTTCCATTGTTTTTGTTATAAATAGCGGCATGAGTAACAAACTGACTCTCATCATGCAAAGTTATGTCACTGTTTTCCAGTACCCTGGGGGTTTAGGTACAGGAAATGTGCCTCCTAGCATAAATTTGTAACACAAAATACGGCATGAAAGACTTAACAACTGACTCCTTATCTGTAAATAATATCAGAGATGTGTGCAAGTAAAATTGGGATGAAAAAGAAGATTTTAACTTTAATGCATAAAAACTAAGTGATATCGTGAAACAGTGATCGAAAGAGAAAAAGAATAGAAGCAGCTAAAAAACACTCCGTGAAAAGGGTGAGGGTCAAGCACATGTGTTGATGTGAAGAGTGCTTCTGTTTATGCTCGGGGTCACAGCTGGATGAGAGTGGAGTTGAAGTTGCTGCTGTTGAACTCTCTCACTGCTGTGGGCAAATCACTAGAGAATTAGCAGCTCCCATCTGCCGCACTGATCACTCATATCAAAATATTTTTTACAGTTAAGATAAATTGATTATTCAACCATTTACAGTGAAACAAATGTCTCTGCTGTCAACACAGATGACCATAAGCTGCCGAATCGCCGTGGTGATGATGCAGTACAGCATCATGGCAAACAGCTACTGGCTGCTGGTGGAAGGCATCTACCTCCACAATCTCCTGGTCATCACTGTGTTCACAGAGAGGAACTATTTCAAAATCTATCTGTGCATTGGCTGGGGTGAGCAGAACTGTGTGGTGTCTGTGAGTGTGTATTTGTGTGTGCTTAAAGTGACAGCATGCTTTGTTATAAAGTGCTGTGTGATACAATTTGCCTGGGAGAGAATTAAGTAATGTAAAAAGCTATTATGTCGTCGCATTACATTCTGACTGTTTTGCATTTAGACAACTCTCATGTCTTTGCAGGAGCTCCATTGATATTCCTTGTGCCCTGGGTTGTTGCTAAATACCTGTATGAAAACCAGGAGTAAGTTTCTGCATCACAATTCATGTCTTTCCCTTCTGCTCTTATATCTATTGGCTGACTCAGCAAATAAACTTTCTCTAATAGACTTGTGGTGTTCATACTTTTGGTAGCCTGGTCTTTAAAACTAAAAGTTGCTTCATGAGACTGATACTCAAGTTCCAGTTTTCCCATAAATTTATTATACTTGCCCTTTATTTCCCTGGTACCAGATTGATACCAAATTTTGCAGTATGGCACATCACTACTTTCAGGGATGTCAGCCTTTAATTTTTTATTTTGTGCAGGATCCTTGAAACAGTGCAACAAGATGTCTTGTGGGCTGAGTTTTTGTTCGGAAGCATTTAACGTGTTCCTTCTATTTGATTGTCACTTACTGCCTTTCCATTTCAGGTGCTGGGAGCAAAATATGAACATGAACCATTGGTGGATCATCCGTTCCCCGATACTGCTGGCAGTTGTGGTAATTTCTCCCTCCTTTGTTTCACTTCGTTACAACACTATTGTGTTTCAAAGCTGAAGCCTGAGGCTTTAGCTTTTTTCTGCTCTCTGTAAATCTAGTTCTTGAGAGCCCACTGCAGATTGGGTGTTTGATATAAAACTGTGTACTAATTCTTGTTTGACCTGAATGCTTTGTCATGATTTTTTTTTCTTGAAAGTTTAATTCCAGGTTTCTCAGGTGTTGTATCTGGCATGAAGACCACAGACTCAACCAGCAATTTACCTTTTTTTTCAATCTCCCCAGGAATATATCCCCCATTCATTCACCCTAAAATATGAAAAACAGCCAATTAATTCATGTAAAACAGTCAGTGAATCAGCTCTAACATAAAATGACTGTTGTAAAATGTCAAAGGCTTCCAGGTTAAAGCCATATCAATTTCATTTTTGCTTTACCACCCTTGTAACAAGCTAACCAGTATCCATGCTGTGACAAGCCCTTTTCACAGTGGGTGTGCTCAGCTGGAGTCACTTCTGAGCTTTATATAAGAGTAATTTGTCATGGCTCTTGTGTCAGGCCAGTTACACAGACATCCCGGCATTTTCCGTGCATTAATCGTGCTGCTAAGTGGCCTGTATCTCACAGGAATTCCTGTGTTTGAGATGTTGCAGAGACTGGGCGGCTGGTTCCCATTTCCATGTTTCCTTCTTTATCCTGGTCTACACACCAGAATAGAGAACTATTCCCAGTATTAAACGCTATACGACAGCGTGTTTGACATTCTGCCCTAGAAAGAAATGGATCCTATAAGAATTGTAACCTGTAATAAACAGGTCATTCGCACATTAAAGGTTTCTGGAGTTAGAGTTCTTTATGTAGAAGAAAAACCAAGAGAGGATTAGTTTGGTCCCAGAGTTTCTGATTCATTCTCAGACTACATGTAACATAATAAATATATAAGTTGCATCTCTTATTCTTTTGTCAAGCTTCATGGAAGCAATCAAGTTGGTGGAACACATTCTTTGTTTTATAACTGTTGCAGTTGTTCAGTTGCTCCCATCTTCAGTTGGAGCTGATTCTTCCTCATTATCTGGGCTGTAGCGTGTGTGTGCGTGTGTGTATGGGATTCAAGCTTGTGTATGTGTAGGCGTATGGTCACAAATATTATGCTGCAGCTGATGTGTTCCTTTCACAAGCAGTTCTCTCTGTCTCTTTTGCTACTTTTGTCTGTACGTACAGCTGCTTCACATTAGGCAAGAACAGCTGGGGACATTGGGACCTTTTAACACTTATATGTTGTAGCTCCTCTGTAGAGACCATGACACAGCTATGAGCACTCTTTCAACTTGAAAATTATTAATGTCAACACACAGGAAGGTTATGATGAAATATTGAAGACTGTGCAGATTAAAGCTAGGTTTTTAAGTCACCTTGCATCTGTGTTTGGTCTTTTGATATGCACATTCATCATATTTTCTTTTGGATCACACCAACTTTTTAAAAATGTACTTGGTGGAAAACAGGGAACAGCTAATATTCATTACCCTTTACATCATAATGGATTTTCATTAGACAAACGCCTGCTGCTTCAAAAGATTGTGTTTGCTACTGTATGGACTGAATGTAGCAATGTCAAAAGGTGACTTAAATTATAAATTTTCATTCACCCTGTATCACAAGAAAACTGAGCAAGTGAATGGTAGAGATGCAATCTGCTTGAAGGGCTTCTACATGAATGGGATCATGGAACCTTCAACCCTTTATGTTTTATAACACAAAAAATAATCGGATCTTTTGTCTTAAACATCTATTTGATGACATTAGACAGTTTTATTTATTTATTTATTTTTGGTTTGACTGAATCTTCTAAACTCTATCTCTGTTATTCACAGATCAACTTTCTCATCTTCATCCACCTCATCAAAATTCTTGTGTCCAAACTTCGAGCCCATCAGATGAGATACACAGATTACAAACTTAGGTGAGATCAAACCATGAAACTTTTTTTTTTTTTAACGTGTGTTCTTCTGTTTATCATATCCTTTCCTCTCTTTTCTCCTTTTATCTTGTCGCCTCAGGTTGGCTAAGTCGACTCTTACCCTGATCCCTCTGCTGGGTATCCATCAGGTGGTTTTTATCCTTGTGACGGATGAGTCCACCACAACAACCATTGGTCTACGACTCACAAAGCTCTTCATTGACCTCTTCTTCTCTTCCTTTCAGGTTGTATTCTGCTAAAAAGATCCTAAAAATGTGTTGTTGAATTATGGACAAAAATGACTTTGTCTTGTAGTTGAGAGAAAGTCCCAAAGCTGTGGTTTGCTAAGTCAGACAGGCCTCTGCAGATTGAGGGAGAGGTGGGAGAAGTTATAAGATTGAGACCTAGTAGTAGCATAACCACTGACTTGTTTCTTGAATTGACACAAAAATAAAAACATTTTTTTAAAACTATCCTTGCTTGGATGTTTAAGTTGATTACTTAGCTTTTTATGGTCATGTCAAAGTGATGTTCCAACTGAGCATCTGTGACAACTTAGTGGTACTGTATTAACAAATGTGTCAGGAAGATTTTCATTAACAGTCTAAGCTGTCTGTGCTGCTAATCTGCTGTTTCACACTGTGGCAACCATGTTGACCTTTAGCTACTGGAACATGGATCATTTGTGTTATAATTACTGCTAAACAACAGGGGACTGGCCTTGATGAAGTGTGTGATGGATAGAGGAAAAACTCAGTGGACCCCAGAGATAGAGGACACGTATGAAGATGGAGTTTTTAGTAAGGAAAACTGTACAGTGACACTAAGGTAGGCCCAAGAGAAGCCCAATTTGGATGTGTTTACAAACTGTAACAAAAATTCCTGCAGATCCTACCTTTATAGTGACTGGTAAAATAGGCATTTTAGGGGGCGTAGGTTTGGCGTAGTGGTTATGACACTCATTCATATGACAGATGACCTGGCTTTGCTTCCAGACCAATGTTATACTCCGTCCACTGTCCTATCCTCTGTAGATAAAAGGTATAAAAGCCCCTAATAATATCTTTAAAAATAGGCATTTGAACATGGAACTTAATGTAGATTCTTTGGCTTTCTCAACCAGACTTGGGTACTAGGAACTAGGTACTGTCGTCCCCCCAGCATTGTATTTACATTTATCACTGGAGGTTACCCAAAGCCCAAACATTAGAACAAACCATTTTTTCTTTTTCAACACTGAATAAATGCCACTCCAGGCAGTCAGAAGATAAGGACCCCTTATGAAAGAACCTGTGAGGACTATCTGGGAAATCTAGTGTTTCCCAGGATAAAGACTCTATCCCTGCTCTAGCACCCACTGTCATGAGGATGTAACTTGAGGATGTAAAGCCAATGAATGAGGAGTAGATTGTCTTTGTAACACTACTTGACTTTGTAAAAGCGAACTGACTTAGTAATTTTTTATCCACAGGGTCTCTTGGTCGCCATCTTGTATTGCTTCATCAACAAAGAGGTGAATCTCCCTGTTTGACAAACCCACATTTTTCAGCCTGGACTTCCCCCTGCTATCGTATTTGTAACATCTGCCTCTGTTTACGTCCTTCGTTCAGGTGCAGTCTGAGATCCTGAAGAAGTGGAAACGCTGGAAGCTAGGGAGGAACATAGAGGAAGAATACCGCCACACCTACAGCAATACCCCCAACACAAAGACAGGAAGCCTTTTGAACCACGTGACCCGGCTGCCTCACCTGCCAGACATCACCAAGAACTCAACCCCGGTCTGCAGCCCAGAGGAGACGCTCATGCTTGTGGCTGGATGCCAGAATGGTATGATAGACAGTCAGGGGGATGGCAAGTGCGGGAGTGAGGGAACTATCAGTAACAGCACCCTGGTGGAGGACATCAGCCTTACAGACAAGGTGCAGGACCATCAGGCTCCAGGAGAAAACAAGGAGAGTGATCTGTGAAATGTGCTGGGAATTACAACTCGGTGAAAGCAGTCGGAGAGCTTCGAGCTCTCGTCCGGCTCTGACGTACTACCCCTGGTGGCTATGAGGAGATGGGCTGATAGAGTCATCTGTCAGAGCTGCCTTTGCCTCAGAGATCAGTGCCACTGGGAGACACTCAGCCCCATGTACAGCCTGAAAACGGAGAATGATTCAGCAAACACCCACACAGAGGTGATTTATGTGCTGTGAGCCTTGTGAATGGATTACTGTTGATTTCTGATGTTTGTCAGATGATGAGTTGCATTTTGGACAATTGAACAACATCAGCTTGAGGAAGAGGAGAAGAGACATGTTAATTAATAAGAGAAAACCTTAAAACCTCAAAAGCAACAGAAACAAGAAAGAAAAAAGTCACAGGGTCCTTGATCAAGCCACTGCTTTAATTTGTCGTGTTTGAAATGTGTTTGTGTGGTACTGAAGGTTCAAAGCAATTTGGACGTTGAACGGCATTAAGAAACAAAGGACAAAAATTGGAAGAAATAAGACAAAAGAAGAGATGCTTTTCGTCTTCTGTGCTCTAACATCTGTTAATGATTCTCATCTGACTGTTTTGAAAATGCTAAGAAAAGAAACTTTCTGTTACCTCATACATTAAAGTGGCCACATTGTTGTTCAAACAATCCCATCCAGGGTTAAATGGAAATGGGCAGCTGCTCTCAATCGGACCTTCCTGGTTTACAAACAGGCATCCAAAAGAGGTCAACAGATGGTTTGGGATGAATTAGAATAAGCTCCGGTGATCAGCATGTGACTGCTTTACAGTAAGATAAAGATCAATCTTTTTATAAACATCGAACCCTCGGGCACTGCTGGGGCCACAGTTAAATGTCCCAGATTTGTATTCAAGAGAAAAGATGTAATTATGTGCCATTAAATGTGTTTTCTCTACCCTCTACCATATGACGTCTGACCCACCTCATGACGTAGTGGAGCAGCCAAAGGCAACCTGCACTTCAGTCAAGGACAAAAGTACAAATGGAGAACCAAACACTCATAATGTATGAATCCAACACTGTAACTCAGAATAACATGACGTTACTGGATCAGGGTGGTTGTAGAGAGCTAAAACATATGTTGACGCGCAGAGTGCTAGATTTTTTTCAGTTTCACTCAGAAGTTGCACAGACTTCAAAGAACATGAACAAGTGTGGCTGATCTCTGAAAGTGCCACTAAAAGTTTGGTCGATGCCAAAAGTCTGCCTCCTTTCTCGAAACAGATGAAATATGAGTCAAATTACAAATACATGAAATAAAAATACGTGTCATTTATAGAATCCAAGATCAGCCAGTACAATTATTAAAAATGAAAAGCTGGCTTTGTTGAGACTTGTTTTAATCCATATTAAGTTGAATATATTTTGATCAAAAGTTAAGATTTTGACTTTTGACTTTTATACTAAAAAACTGACTATTTTCCTCTTGGTTTTGATTTTACAACGCAAACTTTTGACCTTATCTTAAGATTTGGACTTGTCTACACAAAGTGTGCCTTGTTATTCTAGTTTCAGTTTTTAACTCGTAATCTCACCTTTTTTCACGTAACCTTGACTTTATCATCTTGAAATTTTGACATTATTTAAGTAATGTTTGACTTGTATCTCAACATTCTGACTGTATATCTAATAATTTCACTATTTAGCTCATTTTCTTGACTCTTATCTTAAAACTTAATTACTGGGGTCATGTTTTTACTTTTTTCCCCCCAAAATTTGACCATTAACCTCATGGTTTTGACTTTATCATCTTGAAGCTGTGACTTGTATCTCCAAATTTTGACTTTTTATGTTGTAATTTTACTTTTCAGCTCTTTCTTTTGACTTTTATCTCAAAATTTCAAGTTTTTATCACAAATTTTGATTCTTTATCTGATTCTTTTGACTTTATATGGCAAAAAAAATTTCTTAACAGGGCCAAGTTTTCATTCTTATCTTTTTACTGGCAGGAATGGGCTTTGATAGTTATGGGGGTTAGTTTTCCTGGAAATATAGCCTCCTACAACTTTTTCTGTTACAAAAATTTGCAGACAAACAGGGGAACAGTCTGATGAAAACCAACAAAAGCGCAGGTGAACTTTCCATTGCCACGAATTTCTGCTTCAAACCATAAGATTCTGTTCAGCTTTTGATCAAGTTAACTAAATGCTTTGGTTTTGGCTTTTTAGTGAAAGGGGTGTGTACAGAACTGCAGCTCCACTATCTGTGTACGGGCTCCAAGATATGTCACCGTGGCACCATAATGTCAGTATCTGGGCTTTGCTTCCTATCGTAGTGGGAGATAGAGGCAAACTGTCAACTACGTGTGAATAAATACATGGCTGAGTCACGGTGCCAGCACATAGTCGGTTCCCATGTGTGAGCCTTGGCTGGTTCACGCTAATGACTGCATCAGACTGCGTAATGACAGGAACAAAGCTCTGAACCAGAAAAAAAACCTTTAAAGAAAATATTCAAGCGACAATTAAAGCTGAATTAGCTGGAATGTAAACTTCTGAGCGAGCGTTCACAAAAAGCAACATCCCATAAAGCTTTTAATCTTTAAGTTGCCAAACATTTTGACAGAATTAAATCAACTTTTGTAACGATTGTATTTGTACTGTTGCGCAATGTTAATTTATAATTGGTACTGTTTCTGTGTATATATTTGTTAATATGGCTGATTTATTTGATTGTTGTCAGTATATTTCATGGCATGTATGCACAAGTGTATTTCTAAGTGGGTATGAATGTGTGTGTTTTCAGTATTCCAGAAATGCAGATGTGTTACAGTGGGATGCTTAGATGGCTGCAGTATATATGGCTTCACAGGGAGCACAGAGGTCATTATGAGCCCATCCCACCCATGCATGCACAGTATTTTACCACATAACATTCCCAGAAGTCACAAAGACGACACAGCTCTGTGATTGATAATGGAGGCTCCCCTCTGCTTGATCCTCCAGTGTCATTCTGTGGTGCAGTGCTGAACTGGAGCACAGCAGCCTCATGTTTTCCACTCAGATAATAGCTCTGGGTATTTTCTCTTCAGCCAGGTGCTGGTATTGAGTCTGGGTAATATAGATTGCGGGCTAGGGCTATTTTCCATCATCATCTGCTGAGGATTGTAAAAGAGCAGGTAGATATCTGATGATCAGAACTGTGCTGGGACTACAGCATCTCACACACACACACACACACACACACACACACACACACACACACACACACACAGTGTCTGCTGATGTACAGAGGTAAATTATTAATGTTCTTTTGCTTTGCAGAGCTGAAGAAATGTAAGAAGATAGAAACAAAAGAAGATTGTGTGTTGAGTTAAATGATATTCAGAAGAGTATGTAAAGCCTTTTGCTAAATTCATTTTAAAGAAACATTTTTTTTTTTTTACAAGCTGTGATTAAAGTGACAGACCGTATGTTTTGAAACCAGCAGCTTAGGTCACTCCCCCCTCTGGACCAAAGTGGTTCTTTCTGAATGTATTCTTTAAGTGGCCCAAATTGCGATAGTCTTTTGCAGTTTTTCTCAAATGGTTATGTACAGAGTATTTGCTGTGAGGAACCAGTTCATAAAATCTGACTGTGTCCAGGTGTATACAGTTTATCATATACTGTGTGTGCATATGAAATTTTGTCAAAATGGTGAAAGAATAAACTACAATGTGAGTGTTATAGGACTCCATTTTATGATAAATGTTGAATATCTCAAGACACCGACGTCTGCTTGTAGCTCTGTCCCTGGAGGGTTGGCAAATCACAGGGAAGGGGTATTGGTGCGGGGAACCTTAAAGAGACAGCAGCTGAGATAAAAAAGTTTCAGAAAGAGGCTGACATAAGGGTTTACTAAAACACCAGAGTGAGAATGGAGGTTAAGCTATAAATCATGCAGAAGTAACGATGGGAGCACCAGAAGGACTATGTGAAGCCTAAAAAAAAATAAATAAATAAAGCACAGTACTCCCTCTTTGATTTCTCTCCTGCATTGCAATTTTGCTGGTACAGGACACTGCAGGGGCCAGCATTCCTTATCGATGCTGTCAATCATAATTTCTTATCTATATATATATTTTTTTTTCAAATGAACTTGAACTGAACTTCCTAGAAGGCTTGGACATAAATCGATGTGATTAAAAGTGAGTGAAAATCCCAGTAGATCAGTAGCTGGTAGAATTCTTATACCAGCAGATCTAGCACTGACATACTTCACCTTTCTTCCGCTCTCTGATGCTGGAGTGAACTTAAGCGGGTCATCTTGAATCATGTCAACATGACTCAGGCCATGTCCACACAGCACACATTTCGGCCTGTGACCTACTTGAAACCACAATTTTACATCACGATAATCTTTTCTGAAAACTCCTGCCAATGTGAAGATTTTGGAAAACTACGGTTTCATGATTTTATATACTGGCAATCAGTTTTTTTTGGATCTCAAATGTCACACTTTGTGTCAAAAAAGCCATTGACATCACATATATGCAGCATCATGGCAAACATCAATGCAGTGAGCATGTTAGTTTTAATACTGATGTAAACACTTCTTGCTTGCTTATTTCTTGAAGTGCATATTATTCATAATGTTGAAAAGCAAACCTCTTGCTCCAAACATAAAACCACAGCACCATGTTTAAATCTCTGGCAGAAGAGCCAAAATGATGGGGATTCATTCTGATTGGGCGGCACAGGTTTCACATTTAAAAACCACCGGTGGGTCTGGCATGCTTAAGAGCCACACTTTTTGATGGATTACGTGTGGATGGTTTTTTTTTTGTTTTTTTTTGCATATCATGCCAACTTACAAGGCTGGATAAACATATGTGTGATTGCAGTGTGAACAAATATTATAAAACAATTCAGCTCTGTAGGAACACTGGGACAGGTGCTTTGGTTTATTTGAAAATTATTTTAAAAGGAAGTTCTATTACTCTTTTTTCCAAAAACATTCTCTTTAGCTCCTTTTCAGCTCTATCTGCACTGGATCTAGATCTTTATTTTTGATTTTGAAACTAGCGCTGCAGAATTCTTTGATACGTTTAAATGGCTTAAAAGCAAATCTCATCTCTTTGTCTGAGCAGGGAATGTGGTGTCACAGTAACTGTGCTGCAGAGTCACTGAAAATACTGTATTAGAAAAGGCATGCCTTTCAAAACAAGATTTAAAATTAAAGTTAAGATGTCACCAGAGACTACATGCAAAGGTATCATCAGGTATTACATTGTTAAGTCAGTGAAAAGAACCGAGATGGGGAATAGTGTATCACTATTCCTGATTTTTTTTTTTTTGTTGTTGTTCTTCCTGTTTCCGACAGTTTCTTTTCATGTCGCCTAAAGTGTGGTAGACACTCGCAAAGAAAGAAATAAGATGATTCTTGACATTTTGGAAAGAATTCTACTCAAGACATTGGCTTCCATCATAACCAGCCTCCTCTGTGGTCATTTAATCCCCATACAAGGCAACGTCCTCTTTCACCCACACTGAGGGACCACACATGCCCCGATGATTAACGGTCAAATGTTGTTCTTCCCGCATGACTCTTTTTGTCACTTCCATGGTAAGCCAAATACAACATTGCAGCATTCTCTATTCCTTTGATCTAATTCAAGCTCACTTTTGACGAATAAAGACAGAAGCATCATTATCTGTAGATAAGAAAATGATTCAAAACCACTTTGATATTTTAGTCTGCATGTTGAAAACCTTAAAAGGAGTTCACAGGATGAAACTGTTCTTGGATCATCATTTGTAAATGATTATAAAACTCTTTGGTTATTATCACTATTATCAAGATGAAACATTGGAAATTGATCTCTCCTCTGGCAAACACACACACACATACACCCACACACACACCACATGTTGTTTGGTTTCAAAGCAAACAATATGTGCTGGCAGATTTCTCTGATTTTCTGGCTCTGGGTAAACAAATGATTATGCCTGAGATAACTTTTTCCCGAAAAGATGGAATTTTAGACCTTCTTTACAAGGAAAATAGGAAAAGACAGGTGCAATCTGTGTGAAAATGTGAAGAGCAGCCCTGCAGAAAGTTTAGCTGAAAGAAAAAAAAAAGACACAACACAAATCCCTGCTTGCATATTAACATGAGACGAAAGGCAAGAAGCCGATCTTATTAAATAAATTAGGTGTCATGAGACTTGTATTACAAAGTGATTAAGTAACTTGATATTGTTCATGTTAAAACAGGTAGGCTTCAAGGGATCACGAAGGTTATTACAAGTTTTTAATCAAGCAAGGCTAACTGAATCAACTTTTCTATTTTTTGCTTAGCTACTGGCAAACAGTGACCACCAGCAGGAGAGTGGTTTCAAACTGTAATTACAGCCCGCATGGCTGGTAAACGTATTTCAGTCAAGCTCATCTTTTACAAGAATTGCATTTATTCAATGGTTAGCTTTTTTTTGTCTGGCACTTTGTTTGCTCAGCATTTCCAGAGGATATTAGGTTGTATAAATAAAGCTAAACGCCTCATAATAAAATACACAAATCAGGATGTGACTGTTATTAGGCCCTAAAACAGAAAAGCCTGACATTTACCGGAAGGCAATTTGGCTAAAGATGGTGCCTTCAATTGCTCTCATACCCTTCTGTATATTTAAAGACTCTAATGTTTTTCTTTTATGTGTTTGCTGATCGATGCCCTGGTTGATTTCACAGCTAGTGATGATGGTTGTTGAAAAAGTAAGAAGTTGGTGTTTCTTCAGCTTCTTGTCAATTCCTTCCCCCTGACAGACAAAGTTTACTTGAGTTGCACATTGGAGAAGTATAAAGAAAATGTGTCAGCCTCCAAAGTTGTCTCCCTCCTGAAAATGCTGGAGCAAACCCTTCAAGAGGAAGTTACAAAGTTGGCAACTGCAACCGCATTGGAAATGAGAGATTAGCACATCAGGCAACTCCTGGAGAAGTCGTACACTTTGCAGTCAATGATCATCATGTCCCTTGCTACACTCATGGATCTTCAATTTAGGAGTTTTCAGCCAAACAAAAGCCACCAAAGCAATAAAACAGTTGCCCTCTGTGTGGGCCACCTTTACACAGTCAATACGAAGCAGAGAGGATATTCCCCAGGCTTCATGATGTGACTGGACGTAATCCATTATTTTACATTTTGAGATCAATTATTCTGATTAGAACATTTACTACCATGACCCATGATTTCCTCTCAGGGAGTAAACAGTGCATTGATTCGACTCCGGCATCATGAAGGCACGAAAGACTCAAAAGGCCAAACATAAGTAGGCTAGAAAACCCTCTGTAGTACTGGGAGAAGCAATTATACGTTCTTGCTCTTGTGCTTTTATGCATGCCAGCTTCCTCTGTATCACATAAAAGGGTGTCTTCAAAGTCTGGAGAGGTTGTGTTGTAAAGAAAAAAAGTAAAGAAAAGAAAAAGAAAGACTCTTAAAAAACAAGATCTACAGAGAAACTTTTATTTCTGACTGAAAATTAATTTCCCAAAATGACAGGAAAACATTATCAAACAACCTGCCACATCATATGATACTGATGTTTGGTAAAATTTGCATACAGAATGCGGTCAAGTTTTTGTAATAATTTGCAATAATTTATGTAGAGAAATTCTCTCCATAACCCAGGTGTCAAAACATCTCTTCTGGTGTATCATAAAAGTTTGTCCACAGCACCTCAAAGAGACGTAACGGCGAGCTCCAGCATAATTGAACCACCGTCCTCCATACGTTAAGTCCCCCTTGCCCTTGCTGTTCCTATAAAGGAAGAGTTAGGGAAAAGAAACTCACTTTGCCTTAAATGAACCTTGTTCTTGTCTTCTGTCAGTAGACCATCTCGTATATTTTTTCCTTGTCAAACCAACTGTAACATGAGCATGACTAAGACTTGTTGAGTCTGGATTGAGGGTGCAAAGTGAGATCCAGAGTAAAGTGTTTCAGAAATTAGGAGAGGGGAGTGATTTACCCTCATTATTGGGCTCTAAAGTTCCCCTTCTAATTGAATGTCATTGATCAAGCCACAAGCTGTAAATCATATTTAAATTCACTTTTCGCATTTTGCTTCATGGAATGCTTTAGGGTATTGGTAGTTTAACTGAAATAAATTGACATGTTGGTTAAGAATGTGGCTCATGCTTTCATCATGTTTGACTGTGTCAGATTTTTGGGTACCATTAGACTTTACTCTAAACTCCCAAACCTTAATGAAAGGAAATAAGCAATTGTGGCAAATGGCAAAAAGCCCTAACAGTTTCAGAGGCCAGACTGGTGTTCCAGTTTCTGTGGTTTCTCTGGGGAATAGCAGCAGCCATTATTGTCAGGCAGAGTCAGCAGTTTTACAGACTCAAACATCTTCACCTGAGGTAGAACCAGAGACATTACAGCACTCAAAAGGCTGCTGAGTCTCTTGAAGCATCTGCATTCAAACCCTGTCCTGCTCCTAATGGCTTTTCTGTGTTGCATAATCTTCAAACTCCCTTTGGTTACTGCGACTGTCCTAACCTTTACTACAAAAAGAATTGGCCCTGACCTGACCTGACCTGACTAGACAGACTTGTGTTTTAGCAGTCTTTTCAAGCCTAATTTTTATTTTGCCGTCTGATGTGATGCAACAAAATGACCTATCCAGCTTGGTGTCACTCCAATTTTTGTCAAATATGACAGTTTTGACTGCAGCCGCAACAGTTCAAAAGATGGTAAAGTCGGTGCCCTTTAACTTCCGGTCCAGCATATAAAAAAACCCAGCTTTTTTATGTGAAGACTGGAGTAAAGACTGACTAAAGACAAACCAACAAAACAAAAAAATAATTATCTTGCAGTGACAAGCAATAGAGTGCAATTTGCATGGAGAGCCGTTATGATGCCAAGGTGAACAACAAAATGCACAGAGAAGAGCCTCTCACTAACTGAAAAGAAGATGTAATGAAGAAGCACAGGACAATAGAGTCCAAGAATATTCATAAACTTCCCACACCTGCTCTGAATCAGGAACAATCAGACATACACACCTGACTCTGCTCTGTGATGATTCCCTGACCAAAACCAATAAGTTCACCTCTCTGATTTATGGGTGGTTTGGTTTTTTTTGTGCTCATTTTGAGGGATTGTGAGGAACTGTCTAAGGCCATGTCCACATGTAGTTGGGTGTCTGTGAGACTGCATTTATTTTATATGTTTATGCCTGTCATCCACATTAAACAGGGACAATACTGAATTTACAGATACAGCTCTTCACTTTTTTCTCAGGTTTCTTAATTGGCAGTCTTTGAGCTCTCCTTTTTTTTTTTTTTAAAGAAACAAGGCAACAAAATAACAACAGACAAAAAAGAAAAATAACAGATTGGCTTATTTGCCCTATGTCAGCATATCCACATGAAATTTCTGCTTTTACAGTAACCAAGGAACAAGCTTCTTTCAAAAGCACTCCACAAAGTGGAAGATTGTCAAAGACATGATGTTTTCAAAGAGCTTAAAGTCCTTTTATGAAATGAATCACTCGCCTCCAAAAAGACCTGGACAATTATGTAATTTTTCAGAGAAACCTTCAAAGGCTCTCATGAGAGGCTGAACAACTCAACGGGCATGGAAGCTTGTCAAGAAGTAATAGCAGGGAATAAAGGATAAGGGATGGAGAGGGTTGTAAGAAAATGTAAAACATGTTGAGAAGTTCTTTTTTCTAAATATCACTTTTTAAAAAATGGATGTGAACACTTATCAAAGATTCAGTACTCGGTTGCTCAAAGTACAAGACTGGGTGAAACATGATTTAAATGTATCTTCCTGCCTTCTGAAATCAATAAGCCTCACAAGCAGGGGTTGGTCTGACACTTGAATGACCCCTTTAATGGGGATCTTACACCTCACTTTGCCTTTTTTTATTGCAGTGCCTCTTCCTTGGTTCCTTCCTTGGCCTTGAGGGCCAAATTCAGTTTCCTGCTCACAATTTCATGACCTCATTGATTTAACAGAGTTAAGAAGAGCGTACGATACATGATTTCTGTGTAGCCTAGGAATGCTCAGAGACTGTGAAGCACTGACCATGAGGCATTAGCATCATCCTGTTCTTGACAGTCATTATTTAACAGTTCAATACAATGGACAGTGTAAAGATAAGAGGGAGTATGAGAGACTGAACAGATTAGTTTTGAGTCTGGTTCTAAAGAGGGGCAGGGATTCAGTGTTACAGAGGTCAGGGTGGAGTGACTTCCACAACTGGGGAGCCGAGCGGCTCAATGCTCGGCCCCCTGTGGTGACAAGGTGAGCAGAGGGGACAGAGAGATGAACAGGTGAAGAGGATCAGAGGGTACATGCAGGTACAGAAATATGAATGAGATCAGAGTAACTGAATGAGGGGAGAGGCAGTAGATGGTTTTGTAAATGTGGAGCACTGTAGTTTATTGAGGTCAAATCTTATCTCTCCTCATTTTTCTCAATGCTAAATCAGGGTAACTGTGTCACTCCACACACACACACGCACACACACTTACACTAAAAAAGAGAGAAAATCCCTTGATGGCGCCACTGTCTGCTGAGGAAAAGGAGGCTTTAGTGCAAATAGGCTTGAGGGCTCAAAAGCACCCTGAGGCAGTAAGACTTGAAAACACTGTGCCTTGAATTTCAGCAGTAGTATTACACTTGTTAAGTTATTTATATTAAGTGATTCAAGTCTCAGTTATAATAGATTTGGTTATTTATGTATGCTGTTGTTCCTGAGGACAAAGTTTGTTTCATGTAAGAACGTATTATAGATCTGCATCAGCTGCCAGGCTAATCTGTTTGGTGGTTACTGATGTTTCTAACTCTTAAAACTCATTATCTGTGAAACTATTCACTTGATGGAAAAAAAAATGTATTGTGCTCTCTTAATCACAACTTTTATATGAAATAAATTAGCTGATGTTGCTCTATATTTCTATGAGCAAGGAAGCTGGCCGCACACTACAGAGAGTAAGAACAGACTCAGGTTTTATTTTGTGCTGCATATGATTTAAAGGTCCAGAAGCAGTGAGAAGAGTGTCCTTTTCAGCTTTCTCACTGTGTGGTTTGAGATCTGCGTAACATCTGAACACAAGACCCTATACACAAAATAAGGACAGCTGACGAATCACATAAGTCTCCTTTTCCACCATCGAGGAAAATCTTAGTCACACTGTGTACAAAGAGCCTCTACCATCTTGAAGTACCTTTTCTACACCTCACAGAGACTGATACAAACTGAATAATATGCAGCATCAATGAGAGCAACAAGATTCTGGATCATTTCTCTCCACACACTGCGCTGCCAGACTCTGGTGCGGGGCATCATTTTATAATGCAATTACTGAACAGCATGTATCGTGTAAATGACCTTGGGCACACTCAGTTATTATCTGCCTCATTCCCGTTGGTGTCCAAACTAGAAGAGTGTGTAACCCTGGGTTGCAGCAAAGCCAGCATAGCCGTGCTTAGACTGCATGCTGGAAGGCAAATAAGCCTGTGAGGGAAAGAGAAGCAGAGCAGTGTCTGCTGGATGGATGTAGTGCCGTTTGACTTATGAAGGAGTTGTTGTGAAGGCTTCAAGGAGTTCATCAATCTTAAGCAGACAACTGTGAGGCAATTTGGCAATAAGTGACTAAAGCACACAACTCTCCACAGATTCTCATTAATTACTCCGTACTTGCCACTCGACTATCAAATTAGGCAAACACTGCATTTGGAACAGAAATACAAAAGCAAACCTCAATTTGGGGCATTTATATCCAGATAATGTGTCTGCTTATTTCAAGAATGCGCTGTATCTGTATTTATACTGGACCTGCAGTGAATCAAAATAGGAAAAGTCAGTTAACCATGGAGTACTAATGTTATGTCTGTATCAACGATAGTGTGCAAATAATGACAGTGATTTAATGTTTAGAGATAGTTACTATTAGTAGTTTCTATGAAGAGCAGTGGTGCATTTGAGTTTAGTGACATAATGAAGTTATAAACCAAACAGCTGAAAATTTCCTCACCAGTATTCAGTGAGCGTCAAAGTCTGTCTCCTTGAAAATAACTATAGAGTGGAAATAAGAAATTCTGTATATGCTGTAAACCCATTTAGCAGCCACAAGCACACTGTATGTTTGCTGAAGAGGGTAGGAAGCTCAGAAACAATGAGTAAAAGTGCAAAGCAGGCTGCTTCTATACATTCCCTACCCCCTCTTTTTTCTGTTATCACCCATCCAATGTTACACAAAACCACTGGTTCCCCTGATGTTTGAAATATTAACAACCCCTTACTCTCGGTTTTATCCATATTCTCTTGCTGCTACTTTTCAAACAAAGGCCCTTGACAGAAAAGAGGTAAGACAAGTTAAGCTACATCTTGTTCTTAGGAAAGTTACATTTAATCAGAGTTGGAGCTGAAATAAAAGGCTTGTTTCTTCTGACAAAAGCAGATGTCCCACTTTATTTTGAGGTTGTTTCTCAAAAATCAGATGTTTCTATTCTTGAAGCTACAAGCCTGTCGAGACAACAAATAGCCTGAATAATGTGGAAGCTTAATCGCATTAGAAATAAATTATGGCAGGCTGAGTAGTTGCTTAATGTAGTACTTGATTAAATGTTCATTAACTACAGTTTCTGTCAGTTCTAAAAAGGTTTCTACAGTGACAGCAGCTTTAATCTGTAGGCAGTGTGGGACCATGCGAAGTTGGGCCAAAATGGAATGAAATGAAAACACTCTGATATGAAACCGTCAGACCTCTTGAATCAAGACAGAATTAATGCACTATATCTGCGTCCTCTTTCATTGATATCCATGACTACCTCCACCTCCACATGACTGTATAACATTACTGCACTGCTCTGAAGTGGCGTTTTTCTTTTTTTTCCAGTTTCTGTGTTAAATAGAAATGTCCCAAGAGCTTCACAGACAGAACTTGGGCCCTTGTTTTCCACTTTGTTTGCCTGGGGGAGATTGAAAACTACTTTACCTTGCAGATTAAATCTAAATGTGATAAAATGAGCTTCATATCCTTGACTCTCAGCTTCTAACGGCTGTGATTTAACAATAAAACAAACAAAACCACGCAGCTTCAAAAAGATTGAAAAGAGCCTGCAGCTGTATGTATATACAGCTCGAAACTTGTGCATAACATTCTTTACCATGAAATAGCAGATTGAATACATTAGATTGTGAAAATTTGATTAGCCTTTTATCAAGATAAAGTACCTGAAAGTTGTGCACAACAAATAAGTTATGCATTTCTTTGGTCGAGATGCTCTCAAGGAGTCATAACAAGCAGTGTAGTCTCAATATATTAAAATGTATCTCTATAGGCCATATTAATGATGTGTAAAGAGTGATAGTCAAATGATATGAATAATTGGGGGGAATGGATTGTATGGTTTAAGCACTAATGTAACAGCACACCTGATTAGATCCAGAGTTATCAGTGTTTGATGGCTCCATATATTTTGTGTACATCAAAACAGAGATTTGTTTAGTTGTACTTTTTTACTACCCAAAACCCACTTTGTGCTGGAATTTTTTTTTTGCTTTTGCCAGCATGTATACATGACCCCTAATGTAGTCAAACCTCTCAAATGGGCACATTTGAAGTGTTATGAGGACTGTTTATTTCTTAATGTTGAATGATCATTACATAGCAAGAATAAGTGAGAGGGTAATCATGGTAGACAAAGTTAGTTGTAAAAAAGTTCAGGCTTTGAAGAAGTTTGTCAGAGTCAGGCTCATTATGTTATTACTAATCCAAACATTATAGCCATACTGCTTAAAGTGCTTAATGATCCCAAATGCACATTAATATAATCTTGCATAATTAGGGTTAAAGCTTATCTATGGATTTCATCACACCATCTTTATTACTTTTCAAAAATTAACAGCAACCCATTGCCTCCCTCATTTCCCACAAAATCAGTATTGTATTTTAATAAAGCAGGCAATCTAAACCATTAAAAGTATTGTACATGAAAGAAAAAGTGTCCAACCGTGAGGAAATGACTGAGAAATGAAAAGGGGTGAGGAAGGGAAAAAAACAACTGCAATGGCTTGATGACCTCTGGATTTTAGAAAAGATTGAACATTCAACACCACCCGGTCAGCTGACCTCAGGGCTATGGGGTGGTTAACTTGATGGTTAATTGTTGAAATCAATCATTCAGACTGACAGTTCAGAATTATCATTCTGTGGTTTCTATATTTTTTCAAAGCTAGCTCACTAAAAAGTTAAAATAGTGAACCGTCACGACAGCTTGGGTATGTAAGGCATGTGGGAGTGTGATAGGAAGGAGTCTGTAAGAGGAAAAGGGACAGACGGAGGCAGGTATTATCTTTGGCACACAGGTTGTAATATTTCTGCACCGGTTGGCATCGGAAATAGTGTGGTTCACACATGGCTGCAGATTGAGGGGGGATTTAGCTGTCCGAGAACCGTGGAGTGGAAAAAGAAGAGCAGGGTAATGTCTTGCAGCTGATCAAACAGGTCCAGTGGGTGAAGCAGAAGGACGTCATGGTAAGGTCAGACTTTGCCAAACCGCCACTTCAACATCTGTCAAACACTGGTCTTCTGTGCCCTTCTAAACACAAAAACTGCCTCTGCACCTGCATGTGTGGACATTTCTGCCTGTGCAAGTACTTCTACTTATTCAACCTTTTGTGGACAAGTTACCAGCCATCGCTTAAGTGGAAATGTGGATTGTTCTTACAGTGTCATTTACAATTATAAGCCTAGTTTTCTGGTGAATACTCAGACCTTCATTATCATTATGGTGGTATTCAGTGAGAATACTTTCAATGAGTGATCATCAATGGCTTTAAAACCTCTGCTCAGGCCCTTTTTCTGTGTTATTCACATAATCACACTCTCTAATGGAGAGTGTTTGACTCACCATTTAACAAAGTTTTAAAATTGGTCATTTGAATGTTGAATGATTGTAAGACTTGACTGATAGGATAAAATGCTACCAAGTTTTTAGTGAGTGGTTTGATAAAGTCCTCTTGAATAACACAAAAGTACCAGAAAATCTAGAGCTCAAGGTACACTTACACACTCATCACAGTCTATTTTAAAGGAAACTTTATACTATCCTTCCTGTACCCCGATAGTAGCTTACCAGAATAGTTGACCATCAAGTTCCCCATTGTGTCAGTCTGGTCTGTATATATTTGCTGGTTATGAACAGGCATGTATAATGCATCTAACCATCTCTTCAACCATAGAAGGAAACATGATCATTGGGGTACAGATCGAGTGCGTTTAGTATTTATGATGTTATTTTTAATATGTCAGTGCAACAATAATAAACCTATTTTTATACGCAAAAAAAAAATCAGGTGTCGTATCCAAGTCACTTAGTTCTCCTACATAAAATACATGTACATGATGTCAGTGAAAATTGACACATTTCTTTGCATCTTCGCATCAGATAACATGACACTGTTTCATAACTGTGACGATGTTAAGAAATCACTTTGACTGTATAACATGGAAATGTTTTAAAGAGATAATTACCAAATACAGACGTATCAAAGGTTACAAAACACAACAAAATAACAGTCACAATGAATGCAAAACCATGTGTACCAACCAGACTGTCATATCCAGATTTAACATTTTGACCTCAAGGTCTGATCCTGCATCTTAAACTCTGAGTCAGTTTCCTCAGAGCTGTCAAGACAGTTCTGTCTTGTTTAGAGTTATTTAACATCATTTAGAGGACAGGGATACAGAGTGCTGCAGGGTAACTCTCATTTACAGGCACTTTTCTGACCCCATCTAAAACACTGTGTTAATAAGAGTGAGGGGAGGGACAAAATCAGATACTTGGCATTGCCTGTCCTCTCGATACTATATATTCAATATTGTATCAGACTTGATTGTAGGGATAGTGAAACAAATATGTGGAAAATGCTCCAACAAAAATGAGTGACATAATTTTGCATTGATTTTTTTTCCAAGGCAGTGCTCCTTTCTTTATCTTAATGGCCACTTTGCATGATCTCTCATGTAATCCCTGTAACTCTCTACATTCCCCCATGAGCTACTTTGAAACAGCTGTAATATGATATGTATGGAGAAAATAAACATGTTGAACCCCTTCTTATTAAAATCTTTGAATACCACAGAAACTATAAGCTGCCAAATGTAGAGCAACATGTCTATGAACCTTTTAGTTTTTCCATGGATGACTGGATAACATCTGAGGCTCACTCATCTGCATCTCATTACAAAAAGGTCGGCTTCTCCTCTCTCAACAAAGCCAGACACTTTAAAGCCCCTTCCCACTCTATGAATTTAAAGGATCATAGCACAGTATTTTCTCTGGGCTGTTTTTTCCTTCCTGACTCCAGGTTTATCATGCAGGCCGTGCCGTGGCACCAGAATTACCCCTGACAAGATGATTGTCCTGTCAGCTCAAATCTTGATTCGATTATGCATGTTTTCACTTTGTTTCCATTCAACACCGTGTGTGCTAAGGTTCCTGGGGAAATTTGAAGGTGAGAAAAGTGCGGCAGAGAAGTAATTAATCTTTCTGGCTTGTTGTGGCCGACAGTTTGTGTTCCTTTGTCTAGAGCCAATTGAAGGAAACAATAACCCTGACACAGCAGAGACTCTGATGAGAACGGCAGCACAGTGAGAACAGCGGGGTAATTAGGAGGGAGCTGATGAGCTTTTTCCTGTCCCTCTAAATGGGAGAACAGTGTGATTGGAGAGAAGCTTTCATCGCTGTGTGTGATGAGAACATGTTTATGTACAGAGAAGTTCACAGTAAATGGCATATGGAAGATGGAAACAGTAGAGTTATTTTCCAGTGTTTGTATCATTTCTAATAGAATCACATCATACTTGGGTGTAATAAGGCTAGTGAACTGCTCTGTATTTACTCAAGGGGACTCGACATGTCATACCCAACTCTCAGGGCTGGAAAGTTGACTTTGTTATTCCTTTTTTCAAAAAAGGATATCCCACTGATCGCAACAGCTACAGACCTATCTCCAAACTGTCTGTTTTGACCAAAGTACTCAAAATGTTTGTAAAAGAATACCTGGCTTCCAACTACGATTAAAAACGGTTGTAATTAAAGAGACTGTGAGGACTTTCCAAGTGATCTTGCAATAGCCTCATATCTAGATATATGTTTGATCATAATCCCTAACTTAAAATAAGGTTATAAGGGCTAAAATAAGTTATTTCTGAATGCTAATTCCTGACTCCCCTGTCAGGTTGGGCTGGAATAAATTGATTTACAACATGTTGAAGTTCCTATGACAAAGCCACACCTGCTGACAAAGTTAAGCAATAAGAAAAGACATCTGTGTTTTTCTCAACTGAAAATGATTTCTGTGATTTATTTACTAGTCATACTGGACACTGGAGCTTGACTACCTGACAGAGAAGGGACTGAAGAGTGGAAGAAAGCTAAACAAGAGAGTGATAGGGCACATGCTATCGGCTAAATCACAGAGACGTTAAAACAATATGTTTTGATTGATAGTTAGCTATACTGATAATTCAGAGCAGTGGTGGTAAACACCTTTCACTGGATGGTAGTTGCAACCCAAAATGTCCTCTGCATTTGCCTGTGAGTCAGAAATAACCATATTTCTCTGGCTGTAACTGATAAGCACCGGCAATGTTCACATTCAGTCTCCCCTGAGACCGTCATCCAAGCCATGAGCGTCATGACGGTGGATGATGTCGAGCTATAAAGCTAATCATCTCATCCATTTCAGCCTCTCCTGTCTCTGAAGGACTGTCATGAGAGCGCATGGTGGGAAGCAGGCGCACGCAGAGTACATCAAATTCCTTCACCTTTTTTGGCAACGACTGGGTGAACACTACACAAAGTGCACGTCATTAGTTGAACCATCAGAATAAAACACAGCAGCTCTGTGGATTTTAAACAAAACAGCAATAAATGGATACATATACAACTACAGAATTTATGTGAACCATGATTTTCATTTTAGATTAAATAATGCTATGAAGTGGTAGAAAAAAAGAAATAAACACTATCGAGGTGGACAAAACAAAACGTGTTCAGGGTTTTGAGACAAATAACATTGTAAGATTTGCCTTCACTATACTTTGGATGAAGTATTTGTTATGTATTTTTTAGAGATGCATAAACGTTCCCTCCAAAGTGTAACAGAGCTGTGTGACTCTGTTTCTGACATCTGATTCACAGCTGTACTTTAACAAGGGAGCTGATATTAGGCCTGCTACAAAAATAGCTTCACCTGTGAATGACCTTTTGCAGCCCAGCGTTTCACATTGAACTAAGACCTCTTGACCTGTCACAGTGTTGGCAGAGAACATTCAATCTCCAGTCAGTGACACACAGCTCTGCTAATGACCAACATCCGCCGCCTTCAGGTTTGCTTCCATTTGTGGGGCCAAGATGTGAGCAAAACAATCTCCCTCTAACTGTGCTCTTCCGCTGCCTAATAGAGGAGACCGATTAGGTTTGTAATGACAATTGTCTACAACGTCAGGTCTTATTTCTTTCATATGAAAAATGCATTTATCAGTTTACCGGCTATATATTTTAAATCTCACCTATTTGACCATGGGGGTAAACATACAGAAATAGGAAATGAAAGCAATTGTTTTATAATGTGAGCACAAAACAATATTTGATTGTTCTTATGTGGTAATAATAAAAAAAGAACAGTCCTCAGGCACATTAATGCAAAACACACAGCTGAGTTAGAGGATAGCAAAGAGCTTTTGTTTTAGAGGTTCGTATGAAATAAATGTCAGCTAGTTTAAAGCTCACAGTAAAAATGCAGCTGATCACTGCTGTATTAGTTTTAACACCACTGACTGTGCATACACTAAGGCAAATCAGCCTTTATAGAGCGTCTGAGACATGGCACCATTAAAAATGAAGTCAGGAAACTTCTATGGTGATTTTGCCTGATAGAAAAAGTTTCATGCATCATTAAATTGGGCAATACAATGCGGCCTCTGAGGCAAACGCAGAGAACAACTCATTCCTAAAAGTACCCAACATATTCAGATACATAGCAACTGGAAATGGTGAATAAAAAAATCATATGAGAAACCATCTATCATCTGCTTGAATACACACACACACACACACACACACACACAAATACATCTTATTAATGTAGGACAATGGAGACAAATCATATTTTCATTTCACTTACATATCATTTAAAATCTATGCACATCTGAATGCAAAGGACAGATATCAGCCTTCGTAATGTCCTAACGCCTCATATGCAAAGAATGCGTACACAGAAAAAACATGGCATACGCCCTTTAGCACGGCAAAGTTCAGATGTATCAAAAGTAGAGGGCGTCTCCAAGTTGAAGTACTGAAATAATATTTTCATTATATTTTATCAGAGTTGAGTTTTGACTTGTCAACTGAGTTGTTTTGGATTTTTTTTTTCTGGTGAATTAAACCATTCAAGAGTTCAGTGGTGTTCATTTCTTTTTCTTCACAAAGGCAACAAGAAGTCAGAAGAAGCAGCAGCAGCTTGGCTATGGTGTCAAACATAATGGACTTATTAATTTCTGCTCCTGTAGCATCATCATCAACAAGTTTATGCTCTCAGCCCTATCCATGGACCTGATGTTTTTTGGGTAAGGTTTTTTATTCTTCTTCTTTTTTCAATGAACCTCATCATGCTTATTGAGTTAAAAAATCGTGATCAACTGTTGAGCTTCTGCACTAAAAGTATTGTTTGTTTTAGAGGGTTAAAAAATTCAAGCTCAATGCCCAGAAGTACATTTGTATTCAATACTCGGAGACGGGACACTGCAGCTCAGTTTCACACCCAGCTAAAATGAAGTTAACAGCTCTAATTTTGACCATTGAAGAACCAGATAAGTTTCCTCCAGCTTGCTGTACTCACAGAAACATCTCACGAAAAACAAAAATGTTCCTGTATCACAACACCAATATCTTCTCTGGTTGGGAAAACAACATCTCCTGCTGGAAGAGGAAACCGCTTTGACCACGCTGTAACCACAGTGTGACGGTTGCCAGAGCACACAATGTTCCATCCCCCTTTCCAAAGAAACCAGTCTCTTGAACTTAGCTGGAAGCTTTTTTTCAACAATTAGAATAATAAGATCACACACCACTGATGTTTAAAACATCCCCAGATCAACTCAACCAAATCATTTGAAACACCAAATTGTTTTTTCACAAGGCCTGATTAATTAGCTTGTATTCGAAGTGATGGGTGAATTGCATAATATTTCTTTTGTAAGCAGCTGTCAGGTTAATGCTGCAGCAATAAAGGCCGGATGCTCGGTCAGACGTCTGCGAGTAATTGGTGTAAGAAATCCAGTAATGCAGTGTGTGTCCTGATTTTCAGGTCATGCATGATGTTCAAGAAATCCATCTGATTTGCTGTAGTACCCACATGATTCTAAATACAACAAATAAAATACCCAGAGGAAAAACACTGAGTAAAATGCATGATGTAATGTTCAGCCTCCTTTCAGAGGTCCTGCAGATCTGCCTGAGTAAACTTTCCTGTTTAACACTAAACTTCCAAATGATTGCTGGTGCATGTGTGCATTACATCACGAAAGGAAGTTCAATTTCTTTTTCTCCTTTTATATTGTTGCAGTAATGTCTCTATTATCAAAGGACCAAGGTGAGAGGGTTCAGTATCATTGACTCAGAGTCTAGACATTATCCGGTTTGTGAGCAATCTGATTTCCTTTGTCCACCACCAGCTTCTCTACTTCCACGGATGTTACTCACATTGTGATAAATGCAAACTCTCCGGAGCTTGATGCAATTTTTTGACAATCTCATTCCCCCAAAAGTGAGCAAAGAGCTTGACCATTTGTATTGACAAAAACACAGGTCTAATTCTGCAGGTTTTTTTTTATTTCGAGATCAAGAAGCCATCGTTGACTTTTCTAAGGGAGCTTTGACGGAGCAACAGTGTCCTAATGTACTTATCTTGCATAAATCAGATGCAAAAGAATTTATGATGTTCCTTGCGACAACACATATATTTTATTCCTCAGCAGCCAGCAGGATTTTGTTTTACATCACTATCAGAATCACTGCTTTACAATCTTTCTGACAGATTGAATTTGCACATTAGCATAGTTTTGTGGCAGTCTTGGTCTTGGGAGGTCAATTTGGGTATCAATACTTAAATTCAAATACTGGAGCTGAGTACTTTGTCCACCACTGAATTTGGATGCACGATGAATGAATGAATAAAAATACTTTATTGATCCCAGAAGGGAAATTTCAACCATGGAGCACAAGCTGTGATCAGATTTTCCTGAAACAGATAAGCAGTTGGATTGGATTTATACCTGCTTGGCTCTGAATCCCTAGATCATATTCTCAAATATGACAAATGATCATCTATATAACTCATGATTTTTGGGTTTTGGGTTGCGCCACCCACCCACTCAGCTTCAGATCCCGGTTTCTGTGGAGATCTCTGCCTGCAAAAGGCTGGAGGTCAGAGAAGGGAGAAGATGCACCAAGGCTTTGGTCCACAGACAGACCTCAGGAGGGACGCCTGGCTCCTACTCCCCATCCCACAAACTTTTCCATGATATAAAGCAATCAGTCATTTTCTCTTTTTAAAACCAAGAATAAGCACTGTGGTGAAAAACAGACATTGGATTACCCCAGGGGAGGAATACAGCTGTTGTCAAGGTGATACACCTTTGGTTATTTTCCTTTTCACAAAGTCATCTCACAGATTTATGGCTCCTGTGGTGGACGCACTTGGTTGTCTTTGTGGAGTCCTCCACAAATCTGGATCCAGTAGCCATGACATTCAAAAAGGAAAGCAATTAAAACAGGCAAAAAAATCAGAACAGTTGATTTAGATGGATTTTAAGATGAGAAACTCGCTGGTCAAGGGGGTGACACTCTTGCAGCTCACTTGTTTCCTGTTTGAAACTTATAGTTACGTTTCTGCAAGTCCCACAATATGAATGATGGAGGTCACGGACAGAGAAACATACAAGGAGAAATTTGCACTATAAACAAAAATGAGGCCTTTGGACTCTAAAACTGTGGCTGTGGGGGTGTAAATCTCTCATTCTACTTGAGAGACAGTGGACAGACTAAAGAAATTGGCCTCAAACAAAAAGTGGAGTCACTTAGCAAGGAGAACCAACAAGTGTAGCGCATGCACATACACACACCAAAAAAACACTCTTCCAACAAACACAATAAACTAAACTGCCTGTGTTTTCAATATGAAACCACCGTCAGTTTAGCACTACAGTCAAATGCTTGCAGGTCCAGAGCTGCTGGTGCTATACAAAAGTCTCTATTATTTTGGTGGTAATGCCAATTGTTTTTCACTTCTTTTCCTATCTTTTAATAGATTTTGTTGGGTTGAAGCAAATACACAATAATTCAAAACAGACTCAGCAGTCACCAGTGGGATGTGAACATGCCACAAGGGCACACAAACCTAGCAACAGAAAGTGCAGGCGAGAAATGGTCAGAAACTGACAAATTGGACAAGAAAAAACAAAGCTGTTACAGGGTATGAGCACTCCTGTTCAGAGTGAAAAGTAGGAGGATAGAACTGAGAGAACCAAAGAGAACCAAAGAGAAGAAGAAAATACAAAAGACCCACAGCAACCCAAATTACCTTGGAATTGGGAGCAAAGGTCTTAGAGATTTTTTTGTTCAGAGGATGACAATAGCAGCCAAAACAGGAAAACACTGTTAGAAAGCAATGCTGCTGCCATACACCTCTGTTTTTCTTCTGCTTTTTTTAATTTTTAAAGCCTGCCATACCTTTTTAGCTTTGAGTTTGCCTGCTGCCTAGAATACATGCTTACAAAAACACAGAGCTGTGTAGTTCATAATTTACACAAAAGTAAATGCTATATTCAGTTTCTCCTTTTCATGTAAATGTGACGCATTTTCTTTTTTTGCAATGTTTCAAATGAAATTCACAAATCTGTTTCACAGTGTTGTCCTGTGCTTGACAAAAGACTGAACGACTTTCTTAAAATATCAATTAAGCCTCCCAATAAAAAATAATACAAAGAAGGTGTTTAATCATGTTCTACAATTAGAATTATTAAATGCCTGCATCAATGTCACAAAATAAAGGAACAATAAAGGAAAACTGTTTTTTTTTTTTAAAAAAAGGTACAAGGTATTAAATAAAAGCACAAATTTTAACTATGGAGCTGATTTGGCCCTTTCAGTAGTATTTGCATTAATTTATTGTTATTCCACATGTTGAACAAAGATAAGATGAAGATGATTCCTTTCTTTTTTTTCAGTCTTTTTCCTCCCCTTTGAACCATAAATTAAAAAAAGAAGTCATAACCTTGAACCACAACCACTCAAAAACTGACATCAAATTTTAAACTAGGCATGAAAAATAATCAGGTGTCTTTTCAACTTGAACATGATGGATTGTGTGTGTCAGTTTCACTTGGAAATCGGTTTTGGAATGGTTATATCAGAGGAAATCTGCAAACCCACATTATGTGACTGAGCCAGAGCTTTCAACTCTTTCAAGAATCTTAAAGTACAGAGAATGCCAGATATAAAAACTCACGCTTGTTCTTATAAAAGCAGAGTAACATTATTGCCAAGAGTTCAATTTAGGGCGTCTTTGTGCAGAAGAACATGGTGAACCTGCAAATCCTATTCAACAGAGGTGAGGCAGTTGGATAAGAGGCTAATTATCAAACAGGCTGTGGAAAAGAAAACTATAACATGACAATTTAAGTCTCCTAAAGACTGAAGAGTAATCATCCACTGTGTGAGGGATGATACTGCTGAAGGAGCAAGTCCATGAAAACACATCAGATAAATATTTCAGCAAGTCTAAAGATGTCCTTCATTCAACAGCTTTTGCACAGTGGATGTATAAACATTTCTAACTAGAGGGAACAATGCCCAACTGGATGTCTTTGGGTCAGTAGCAGTGAAACTGACATCCACCTTGTAAACTGCCTTGAGCTTAGCTGTGCTGTGTCTGTCAGGCAGTGAAACACACCGTGCAACAAAGAAACAAAAAAAAGACCTGTCATGCTGTGTAATCCTCCTGCATGGCAAATGAATAAAACATATATGTCAGAGTTACCCTGTCACACAGTGCACAAACTCTCCCTGCGTTCCTGTTTGGAGTTCATCGGTCTGGTCTTTACAACATCGAGTGCCTGAGACTGGATGGTAACACATCTGACAGGCACAAAAAGAAAGAAAATATCTTTTACAATCGGGCCCTGCAGAGAAAAGCTTCACCAGCCTCTTTACAGATTAGGAATAATGAATAACATAATGAGATCTACATAGAAAAAGTAACTCCAGGTCCACTTTAAATCATATTAATACCTTTAACAAGTCCCTCTAGTGTGTGAATGTAAGTGGTAGGAAAAATAAATGTTCAAGGAAAGGATTTGGGACTGCTGGAAGGTTTTGCTGAAAGGATTCAACTGGGCTCCACTGACAACTCTACATCATTTTGCATTTTGCACGTAAAGACTAAAATATTTCAAGATGGCCTTCAAAGTGATAATTTAGCACATGAATTTAATGAGATGTTGTCATGGAAAATAAATAAATAAATAAAGAGATAGATAATAAATAATAGATAAATGATGAGCAGGTGAGGTTAAAAATCTAGGCCTCAAGTCCCAAATCTGAAAAGCTGGAAAAGCTACACAGTAATTAGCAGGTTGTCATTGTGTTATGGCTGATGGGTGTGTGAAAGGACACACATACCTCCAAAGGCTCGCAGCAGGACCTTCAGGAAGAAAGGCGCAAGACCTTTGTTCTCTCTGTGCATCTTGTCTCTGACAGTCTCATAAATGGCAAATCATGTCAAAGAACCAGTCATCTGCAAGAAACGAGAAAGAAAGCATTCAACCAAACAGTGAGTGACTGAGCATAGAGGAAAAAAAGAATGAGTGTTTGAGAAAAAAAGAAATTCTCCACCTGCCGACAGAAGAGTCACATGATGTGGAATTAATTTGATAATGAATTTTTGAACAAATAAAGGAATCAGTGAACAAAAATTTGACTTTTTAAACATTTCCTTAAATAAACTGCTGTGTGAGATCACCTCTGATTAGATTTGAATTAAAAAAAGACTTAATTTCCTCATCTTCAGGTTGTTATAGAGACACTTTCCAAAATTCATATCAGCCAGTTCAAGTGTGTTTCAGGCAACAAGAGCACACAATAAAGGTGTCGTGTTAGAATATTACATTGAAGTCATTTCACAAATAGGCAATACCATTATCCACACATGTTTTTGTTTTCAGTTATAATGTCAGAAACCTGGTCCAAATAAAGGAAATAAAAACACTCGAGCTATGATAGCTGTAGAAAATATGAAACTGAACCAACAGCAGAGATCTTCGGAGGATTTTTTTAAAATCACTAACAGCTATAATCAAGGCTATAAAAGAGCAAGGCACTCCAAAGTTAGTCTCAACAGAGAAAGATAGAGCAATAAAAGAATATAATTTCATTAACATTTTTTCCACAATGCACACATAAAAACCACTCAGACAGATTAATGAGGTCTGCGATAGTTATTGCTTCAATATCCTTAAAGGAAAATTTGTGCTTCAGTGGTGTTTGAATGAAAAAATAATTAACTTCATTATTTATCTTAATTAAATCCAAAGGGTGTGATATTTGAGCAGCTGCGCTTGAAGAGATTTCACCAAAATACTATCGAGAAATAAGGATGTTATAGAAAGAAAGTCCATAGGAAAAAGGGCTTTTGATTCAGATAATACTGTCTATCTTCTTTGATGTAAAGCTTAATGCGTTTTATTCATGTTGTAAGTTCAAAAAAATGTTGAGCAACAATATGCACTGTCTCTCCGTTTATCCTGAGCATCAAGAGGTTAAAGACATGGGGTACGTCTTCTGCCTTTTTCACTGAGAAAGAATTTTAAAAAATGTGTTTCACTCTTCTCAATTTCCCATACTTTTTTTGTGACTTTTTACAATCAGGATGTTTTTTGTGTCTTGAGTATGACATGATTTTGATGAGCAGGGCTGCAGTGGTATGAATGAGCAGCCTGGCAGTGCCCTGTGCCTACTCAGAAGGAGTTAATGATAGATGACAGAAACAGTAAATGGACACCCACTCTTCATCAGAGCAAAGGCAAGCTAACACAAGACACCACATGATCCGACACAATGGAAATGTTGGAGCTCCGAATTGGGTGTTGCATCAAAACAAACTTAAATTTAATAACTTAATCTGTTGTAGCACCCCTGCACATTCCATTTAACATTTGCCGATTTCTCAACTCTCAATACCTACTTAGTTTCTACTTTTGCTTTGGTGATTTTCTCTCAGTGAAACTCAAGATTGTGATCAACTCCAAGTGCTGCTTTCCTACTGTGATCAAAGTCACTATCTCAACACAGTGAAACAGTTTGAAACCACCACTATACTATAACAGCATGGCTTCCTCTTCAACACATTTTCCTCCAGAGATTTCTTTTGTGTGTCTCTCACCAGCGCTGGATCTCACAGTTTGCTCACTGGGTGGAAAACAGTGTGACAAGTCATTAATAGTGCGTTTACTTTTAGATTTGCAGTGAGATAAGTGGTGTTCTTCCTGCCCCACTCCATCTTCATCCGTCTCTGTTCTTTCTCTTCTTTGATAAATCTTCGCTTTTTGCATGGCTTTAGCAGACATTGGACTTCTTGTGGAATACTAATTGACATTTTAAACTGTCACAGTGTCCAAAGAACAGCAGTAGATATTGAAATGGATGACTGTTGGATTCCACTCTGCTTCAGTGTGGATCCTGGACACAGTCATGGCTTTTCAAACACTTCAACAGGATGGATTTTCTGCTCTCTCAAAAAAAAAATTTTCTAACCTCTCCAGGACTTCTGTCTCCCTCTACTGTTCATTCTGTCAATATAATTCACCCCCACCCCCAACCCATAGTTTGAGGATGTGAAATCTGGACATGAATCAAAAGGGGCACAAAAAGCATGAAGTTTTGTCAAATTGAAATAGTCCGTAAGTGTTTTAAGCGGTTGAACTTCCTGTTTCATTAGGGCCTGAAAGACCGTCAGGGTCGGCGAAGTGTCAAAGTCAGAATTGACTTCATGAACCGAGGACTCTCAATAAGTCCCTGATTTTTAGCCTAATCTTCTTCAAATCGAATGTAATTGAATGAAGTTGAATTGAATGAAATTGGATTGAATTGTATGTAATTGAATGTATTTGAATTGAATGAAATTGAAGGTAATTGTATTGAATGTAATTGAAAGTAATAATATTGAATTGAATGTAAGTGAATGTAATTTTATTGAATGTAATTGAATTGAATGTTATTGACGTTCTTGAATTGAATGTAATTAAGTTAAATAAGTGAATGTAATTGAATGTTAATCTATAGAATGTTATTGAATATATTTGAATGTAATTGAATTTATTTTGAATGTTATTGAATTGTTTGGCATTGAATGTTATTGAATTGTATGTGGTTGAATGTTATTGAATGTTATTCCTCTTGTGCGACTGTCTGAGCTCATTTGAGAGTCGTGCATGAGTGAAGGTCCTTGTATCGCCGCTTGTGTCTTTGATTTAATTTGTTTTCGGATTTTTTAGAACTTTTATTTGATCATTTCCATCTATATCCTTTAGTTTTTGAGAAATTTTGACATAATTGAAATCCATCAATGCCTGCATTTCTGTTACTATCTTTATTAAAAGTTAATACCTATGCAATCACTTTTAAATGTGAAGCAGATCAGATTTAAAATGGTGAAAGCCTAGAGATGTATAGAATCATGCAGTTTGACATTGCTCAATGTTCTGAAATCCTTAGCATTGTGTATTTTCTTGCTTGCATTATGAGTTGATTTGGGCAAAAAACATTTCCTAAACGAAATTGTCAATTCACAAAACTTTTTAAATTCATTATTTGATCAAAAAATTGGTAACAGGTTATGTTAACTTATGCTTTTTAGCATGAGTAAAGCATTAGATAAGTATAAATTGACACTTAACTCATGATAAAAAGTGACTTATTATGAAGTGTTACCTAAACATTATACTAGCAAAGATAGCCATAAACATTGGCCCTTGATATGAGTTCAATTGTGGAATTTCATTTGATTTTTCCTAATCAGGAAACTCAGTATCCATCTGTGTTCAATGGTGGTAATCACTGAACTAATGAGATGTGGAACCAAAGATAAGCTGGTTAGTAATCCATCAAAATTTGAGCTGTGTTGAATCCACTCTCAGCTGGCTAAAATAAAACTGAAATGTTAAACATAAAACTTCTATGGATATTAAGTATGTAATCCTATAAGCTCACATGAATAAACCTACTCCCTTCAGAGAGTGGCACAGCAATATATAAGACAAAACCATTCAGTACTTTGTCACTATTTCCAGAGAAAAATGGGCCCAGCTCCTGAGTTGTAGGTACTTCAGCTTCAAAGCAGAAAAAGCAGATGATAAGATGTCAGTGGATGACACAGGGAGTCAATTTATATTTTAAGCTTAAGTGTTCTGTTTTTGGACACAAAAGCATCGAAATCTGATGGGACAGGAAATGGTTGTTTGTGCTGAAGTGCAGCCTCATATCGTTTTACTTATTGGCATTGTTTTTTTAGTCAGTTTGTATTATTTCAAGCAGTTTGTGAAATCATTAGGATGTGAGCCAAATGTGGAGCCAATTGATATCAAAATACTGCCCTGACAAGTTACTGCAGAACTGCATTTGACAAAAAGTTCATTTTGATGACAAATGATCACTAAGTAGATTCTGAGGCCATACATTTTCATGCTTTTAAAACTACATTAGTCTCCTCGTGGACAGTACCTACTTTCTGTTGTCAAAATTAAATCAGCATATTCACAACTTATTTGTAAGTCAGAGCAAGTGTAGGCCAAGGATGACTTCAGTCAGGTACCATAATCAAGAGACATCTTCTGACCCCTAGTGGTTAGTGGTTGCTCACTATAAAGCTGCTGACTGGAGATGCAAATGTTACAAAGAACAATACCTGCTGAATAGATTGTTTGCATCATCTTCAACACCAAAAAAAAACATATGACAGGGGAAACATATGGATGTGTCATCTTTAATCACATTATCAACAAGTCTATAAGCAATACGAGGACTCAGCCCTGCCATACCCCGGACTACAGTATCTGATGTTCTTCACAGGGAATATTGTCAAATTCCCTTCAGCATAATCTTTCACTCTGTGACAAGTTTAACATACACACACAGAACGATCAACTGGCACACTAGGCACTCAGGCCAGTGGTTCTGTAGCATCTTTGCTACACAAGTATCAGACAGAAACATGAGCTGATAAATGGGCTGGCGTACACGGGGCGGCCATTGTTGTGCAGGCTGTGCCTGGAAAGTTCAGTCTGTGTTTTGCCGCCCTGCCTGACACTGTTAAAGGACAGTAGCAATGTCAGAAGGCATGTAATTTGTTTTCCATCATCCTCTTCTTTGCCATGTAAAAAAAAAGTTATAACAGAATCAAGAATGAAGTGCAGGAGCAGCAGAAGGGTGTAGAACCCGTGAGTACAGATCTACTCCAACACCACAGTGCCACCTGCTGCCTCCAGAGCTGCTTTTAGTTTCTCTGCCTCCTCTTTCGACACGTTGGCTCGGATTTCCTGGGGAAGAGACTCCACTAATTTTTTAGCCTGTGGAAAGAAAGACAGTATGAACATACAATCAGTATCAATATGTTTTATTTACATGTGACTTTGACAGGAATGGATCACAAACAACGTTACGGGAGGAAATTATGAAACAATACCCACAAATCTTCGGATACAATCAACCAGCTGCTATTAAAGTAACGGTGTCTTTATATGAAACTAGAATGGTATAATTTTTAGGTGGATTCTGCCTTTTATAGTGCTGCTTTTGTAATTGGCAGTGCGACAAGACCCTGACTCTGGCAGATTCAGTGTTTCATTTAAAATACACTAAAGGGTGCCATATTCTTTTTCTGGTATGTAATGACACCTGACAGGAGACCTTGGTGAGGACTGACCACTCATACTGAGACTTACCTGAACCAGATTTAAGCCTTGGATGCAGTTCTTCACTTCTTTTATAAGCTTCACTTTTTCAGCAGCTTTAAGTTCTGTCAGTTTTACTGTGAAGTGAGTCTTCTCTTTCTTAGCTGGTGCCTCATCTTCTTCTGTGCTCTGGTGCCACAAATAGAAAGGGTAAAGCATTAGTTAAATAATCAGATGTCGCCAGAACTTGCTGTACTTACAAAGCATAGACAGTTTGAAAGCAGCATTGGGTACATTTCAAGTTGATTTTTTTTTTTTTAAGTTCCACTCTTTTCACTGTATCATAGAAAAGATCACCTGGGCTGCTGCAGGCACAGCTGCTGCCGCTGACATTGGCATCATTCCTACATCCTGAATGTTTAAAGTTTTCTGCAAAAAAAAAGCAAAACAATAAAATGAATGAAAATAGTCTGTCATTGGGTATATGGTACTTTGAATTTAACTGTCCAAGAGTTTTCCCACAAACCTTGAGGAGCTCATTGAGGTCCGACACCTCTAACAAAGTGAGGCTGGCAATGTCATTGACAAGTTGTTGGATTTTAGGAGAGTACTGTTTGGGTGCTCCATCTAGTGGAGGGGTAGCAATGGCATCAGAGTGGCTGGCTGGACTGGACCTCAGGTGTCTGAGAGCACATAAGGCTGGTGCCTGCCGCTGAAGATGTTGCCTGGAATGGAAGAATAGATTAGCTAAATGACAGGTTGTGACTAGTGCTGAGTCAAGATCTATGTGTGTCATCTGACAACTTAGTCAATTCACTTTTTTCCAGCAACTTTTGAACCACTTTTTGCTACCCTCTGAATATTTTTTTAACCTTTATACCAACTTTATTGCCATTTCTTATTGCCCCTGCCCTTTTTACAACTTTTCACTATTGTCACTTTTCTCCCCAATGTGGCTAAGTTCTGACTATTTTCAAAGTTTTCTCTGAATTTTCTTGCCAATTTTTGTTGCTTTTTGGCCATTCAGCCCCTTTTCACCACTTTAGCACCATTTTTTGCAACTTTCTGAGTGTTCCTCAAGTTTCTTTTCCAAATTTCTTGCAGATTTTTGCTGCTGCTTGACCGTTTATGCCACCTTGAAGTTATCTTCATGTTAGTTCTTGCTGTTTTTGCCACTTTTCACCACTTAGATCGCTTCTCTTGCAAAAGTAGTGTGATGGTTTGATTGACATATGGCTCCTACAAAAGTAGTCTCGTACATCAGTGCGTGAATGTGATGTGAGTGGGTGAAAGATCAGAAGTGTAAAGCACTTTAAAGGAGCCAGAAACGCTGGAAAAGAGCTATATAAGTACTGCTCCATTTCATCGGCTGCTAGGTTTTGGTCATTTCCTCTTGTTCTTTTCCTTGTACAATGAATGTCTCACAACAAAGCAAAGGGTTTTGCTTTAAACACCTTCAGATCATGAGCATACAGAATGATAAAAGCTACATGGCCACAGCAAATGCAAGCAATACAACTTTATACTTGAATAAAACTATGAACAGAGTAAAAGGGAGCTCCTACATGCAAACGTGAGCAAAACCTGTTGTAGCTACTTTAAAACGTGGATTTTACTCCACTGTTAACAGCAGTAAGACCAGTGATGCACAGACAGAAGCTACTGCTGTCACCACAAAGGGCCTTGAATGAATGCAGCCTGTTACCTCACACCTGACCAATGTTTTATGATGACTCTCTCAACTTTATGTCTACTTGGCCCAAGCTCAAAAATATGTAGAGACACTCTGAGTCTTTGGTTAAGCAAAACCAGACATTTCTGTTAGACACGCGTGACCTTGGCTGACTGTAACAGGGGTGTTCAATGAGGAAAAAAGTCTGCAGCTATTTATAGACTTTAGGACCCAATCGTAACATAAAACGAGGACAAACTGTCCCATACGGTGTGTTCGTGGTAATCATATGATCATTGATGGAGTCTATATTAGTAGTCAGATGGGGCTGACTTGAGTAACCAGGGAAGCTATGGTAGGATAGGATAGGCTAAGTTACTTCACGCACACACGTAAAATCCCCCCTGGATTCAAAAAGGTCGCATATTGAGTATTAATACAAACTACAGACACAACTGTGCGCATATAAACACAATGTCCGACTCCCTGTCTGTCCTTGAGGAGGCAGCAGCTGAACCCCTGATGCACCGCTCAGTCGGTGCTGCTCCGGTGTTACGTGACGGACTGTTACCCGCTGCAGCTAACGTTACGTACCGGTGAGTGTGGGCCGCGGCCCGCAGCGCGCTCCGGAGGCAGTGAGTCCTACAATACATGCTAAAAGAAGCCGTCTGTCCTGGTGTCCCCCTGAAATCAAGTTAGTGACAGCCAGGTCCTCGTCCAGGTCCTTCTCCACAGCTTCGGCATCAAAAGCACATGGCGTCCTCTTGGCTTCTGACCTACCCACAATGCATTGTGTGAACTGTTAGAAAACCTACGGCGAACTGTGAGGGACAATGACAAGATAAAACCGATGTGATATTGTTACAAAGTAACCTTGACGGTCAATTTCTATCTTCAAAGCACACTTGCTTGTATTAGGGTGATTTTTTTTTAAATTGGTAAAAGTGGTATTTATATTTTAACTTATTCTGTTGGACATTAGTTTACTCTAATTTATCCAATTTCATTTGACTAACTGCTCTTTCCTCCACATCTTTAATTTTATGCACTTGCAATGCAACAAAACAACTCCCACCCAATGTTCTTCATATTTATTAAGCTCTTTACAGTTCAGTTTTACTACAGTAAGTCTTTATGGAATTATTTTTGTATGTTTTTTATTTTTAATTGTAAATGTGTTGTTCTTTTTTTGTATGTTTCAATAATTACTCAAATGTAATTTGTAAAGCACATTTTTGTTCTTGAGGTAAATTTGATCCAATTTCAAAATTACTTTGTCTTTTTTAAATTTTTATTTTTTAATTTTCATAGAATTGCTTGAAAATCACATGGATGGTTCTATATAATGCTATTTGCATGTAAAATAAGTTATGACGTTTTTTTTTTTTTGATTATGTATTCCATAAGTAATTATGTTATTTTGCTGCCATTAAAAAATTGAAATGATGTCAGAATAATATCCTGCCTACATTTTGACTTATACCTGTCTGGATACCTGATAATACATCAACAAATGACATCAACCTCTAATCATAACCTTGGAACCTTAAATTCAAAAATCCTGCTTTTTTTCTACTCAAGAAAGGGTAAAACTTTATGTAAATAAGGTTCATCATACCATACATTACAAAAGTACAGTGAATTATATATTTGAACATGCTGGAAACATCTTCACTAAAAAGAAAAGACAAAATAAGTTGGAGAGAATTTTACACTTATTTATAAGCAGACAGAACAAGTGGCGTAAAGTAAATCTGAAGCCAATAAAAGGGTTAGATATGTGAATATAGCCAAGGGGCTATTCAGTCTACACTTCATTTCTATCACAAACATAAATAAAATCACCTCTAATACTTTCATAAACAAGTTTTGAAATGGGACCTACTGACCCGTATCTGAGCTGAACCCTAGGGAGGGGACAGGAGGAATCCTCTTAGCCAGGTAATCTCTGCACCCATCTGTTTTTGCAGTCATCCACCACATCCAGCCTTCAACAGAATGTTATTATTTACCTGCTTGTCCGAGTAAACCAACACAGGTGAAGGTAAGAGGGTCTTTCTGAGATATCGATGCGCAAGCTGGCATTAAATCATCTGAAGGTGAAATGACTATTGTGTTCTGTTTTCCTCCTCCAGACCATGCTGCTCTCTCCCCAGGCAGAAAGGAACTGGGAAAGTCTGTGTTCGATGCTTGAAGATGTTCTGGAGGAGCAGTCCCACAGGCAGCTTTTTGCCTTAGAGCTGGGATCTGGAACAGGGCAGCATGTTATACGCTTTGCTCAAAAGATGCCTTTTGTTACCTGGCAGCCATCGGACATTACAGAACAGTCGCATGCCAGGTTTGTGTTCAAAAGAATGTCTTTTTTGTCAAACACAAAAGTCAATGAACTGTTTTGAGATGGAAACCTGGTATTAAATCTGGGTACTTCTTTGCAGTATAAAGGCCTACATTGCTGCTACTTATGCAAAAACTGTGCTGCAACCTGTTCACCTGGATGCCAGTGAACCTTGGGAGAAATGGGCAGGCTTACCTCGCAACTCCTGCGATGTTATTGTTGCCATTAACTTGCTACAGTACAGCTCCTTCAAAACAGCACAGGTTGGTCTACTTCTCAGAAAAAGACCTATAGACATTCATCTTAGTTCTGTTTGTAAATCAGACTACATAATTAGATCCACAAGTAACAAAATACTCAATTTTCTCTTTGACATGATCTTTTTGACACTTCCAGGGTGTGTTCACTGGGGCAGGTCAGATCCTCAAGCAGAATGGTCTTTTGATAACACATGGGGTAAGTTCTAAGAGTGCGGATTACTGAAGATGTTAAAAACAACAATTATAACTCATGAAAACGTTCCCTGTCTCAGGTGTATGCCATAAATGGGACCATTACGCCAAGTTGTAACGAACGGCTGGATGAGGAGCTTCGTAAAATGTCTGTGGCTCCTTTCAAAATGTTATCCAGCTTAAGTCTTATAAAATGTTTTTGCTGACAAATTACACATTATTTGCAGGAATCCAGAGTGGGGTCTTCCAGACATTGACGTTCTGAGACAGCTGGCTTTTAAGAACGACATGCGCATGGAGAGAATGGTGAGTTACATTTTGTAGTGTTGGAGCATTACTTGTTAATCACTATATCAGAGCATTTATTCATGTTTTTTTTTCCTTTGCAGATTGAGATGGAGGATTTTTTCAAATGCCTCATATTTAGAAAACTTTAATGAAGACAACCTTTTCACAGAAGGAAGATTACAGTGATTGCAAACCATAATGGAAGGAACATTTCACTGATCATCAGGACAATGTTTGAAAAACAGAAGGGGATATTCTTACGTTATGTGGGGGTTTACACTCGTTTAAAAGTTCAAGGTGCACATTATTGAAGTCCTAACTGCAAACCTTAGTTTTGCAATCACTTGTTCTCCTGAGCAAGATTTTAGCAGAAAACAGAACTCAGGCCTTTCAATCTTAGCATCATCATTATTATTACTATAATTCAATGTTTTTGGAAATGAATCTGCAAACATACTTGGCAGACTTCCTGAAAATTTTGTTTAAGCATATATGTGGCATTCAAGACCCATGTGGGAAAGGGAGGGAAGGGTCGAACTGCATGTTTGCAGGGTTATGTCATCTTATTTATTTATTTTGTAAGATTCAAAATAAAAAGTTGATAGAAGAAAAGAAAAATCCTGTGGTAATGGATAAAAATGTGACAAGCAACTCTGTATTTACTTGATCTGAAACAAATTTGTACCCTTGAATAAAAACTCTCAGCAGACATCTTTATTTTGATTTCAGCTGCTTTAGAAAAGAAACAAATGCATCAAGTGGACAATAAGAACCAGATATTTATTAAATATAATTTCAAAATTACTTGAAGTCAGACAGATCAGCATGATGAAATGAATTAGTCCACAGGTGGAAAATGAAGGGTTATAGAAATCACTGAATGGGTGTGTGACACATGCTGCATGTCTTATTTGCTCTGCAAGCATTTTTTTTTCCAAATTTCCCCGAGTACACTTAAAAAGCCTGTCCATCTATACTTACGATTTAGATTTTCTCATCTATGACAGTAACACCAAAATGTACATGGGATGGAGCGCCTGGAGGTTGTTTGGAAATGATAAGTCCAACTGATTATTTCAGTCTTGTGATGTTATTGATTATTTTACTAAACAGATGCAATAGAACTGCTCAAGTATGTACCAGATCATATGGATGAAAAATGTGTTACACCAAGGATTTAATCTATTAAAACTATTCTTAGTGAAGCTAAAACAACCATCCAGCTAACTTTTGAACACTCCCTTCCACATTGTACAACCCCTGTATTGTGTTCTGTCACGTAAGAAACTACAGCCGGATACTCAACAATCTGAGCAGTGCACAACGTAAGAATTACAAAACAAAGATGAGCATAGTTTGTGTGTGCATGAGAGGAGATGGAACCGAAAAACTACAACTGGAACAACTAGCTGTGAGCTTGTTTAGAGATGTGAGTTAGTCCCATTTATTCCAGGCCTTTTAGTGTTCCCCCACTTGGACGTCACCCTTTTGCTCATACAGATGTCTCTCTTCACATCCATTCCAGAAAATAATTAAAACTTAACATGCAAGTTCTGCTTTAGAAAAATATGAGACCAAGGATGGTTATGTCTTGTTTTTTTTCTCCTCAATTAATATCATATTTTCTTATTCTTTTTTAACTGTAATACCACTATTTCAGATCTTCAGTTACTCATTTAATAAGGAAATACTACGTACATATCAGCTGAGCAGAGGAAGAAAGAGGGTGAAGGGGTCTAAGGTTTGGTGCTCTCTCTCTCTTTCTGTTTCATCCCTTGCATTCCCATACTCAAGCTAGGGGGAGGCAATGAGAGAAACAATTCTGCAACATTATCACAATATTTACATTGCCACAACATCACAGTAAGGTAAAAGGCGGGAGGTGCATGTGTGTCTTTTGTGAGGAAAACCTCAGAGTCCAGAGGGTGAGGGGACAGACCAGAGAAGGAGAAAGGGTGTAGGTGTGTCAGGCTCGGCAGCTTGTGGGATCTCAATCAAAGGAGATGAGCTGCGCCTCTGCACTGCCAGGCACAGCCTGAGGCGCCTGCTGCTGTTGCTGCTGCTGCTGCGGGCCACCAGGGGGAGGCATCTGGCAAGAGAGACAGCCACTCAACATTACACTGGGATGAGCTTTTGTAACTGTTCTTTTGTTTTTACTGGCAGAATTTTACAGTATTTCACCAGTACATTATCTGTAATAACCTATAGCATAAGCCTTGACTTGCAACATTTCTCTCAAATTAAATCCTATATCAAAGTTGAACTCATTTTTTTCCCGTCCAAATTGTGTTAATGGAAAAAACGTGGATGCTGTGAATAGTTTTTGCAGTAACTAACCTGTTGGTACATGGGCTGCTGGCCTGGCATGTACTGTTGTTGTGGGGGCATGTTGGGATCCTGTCCAGGCAATGCTGAAATCATGTTCTGCATACTGTAGGGCTGGTAGCCCATATAGCCCATTCCGTTAGTGGGAGCAGCCTGTGACATGGGGGGCATGCTCTGGGCCTGAGAGACCACATTCTGCACGGCATAGAGGGACAGTTAGAGGGTTAAACCAAAACTTCAACTTTGAGTTGTGGTAAAAGTGATCAGAAAATAAAAAAATGGCATCTTACAGACCTGGTAGCCTTGTGTGGGTGTGGGCTGATAATTGGAATAGGGTGGACTTGTAGTAGGTGGAGCCTGACCAGGAGGAGGAGGAGGCTGCCCATTGGTGCCTGCAGCCTGGTACATGTACGCATTGACCATACTAGGATCTGTAAGAGGATGGGACAGTCAGACGTTCACACAGGGGTAATATTTCTTCTTCAAGTGCAAAATAAGCTCTGAACATATCAACATCAAATAGATTAAAGCATTAAAGCATTAATTCCTGTGATGGAGCTCCTCACCTGTGGCAGGACCAGGCATAGCCTGGTATTGTGGTGGTGCTGTCTGACCTTGCTGGTTCATATAGATGTTGTGCATAGGTGAACCCTCCACAGATCCAGCTGGACTAAAGGTGCCTGGGTAGCTGGGTGGAGCACCAGGCTGGTACACCACCCCTCCTGCCACATTAGGAGGCAAAGACTGCATCTGTGCCAAAGAACAAACAGTTAGAGGCAAAAAATAGTTGATCATAAAAGGATGCCTTCCTGTAGAAGACAGGATTGACTTTCAACTTTCAACTTTAGCAGTCTTGGCCTCAGTCAATGACTACACCCTTTTTGGACTCTTTGACTGACAGCTGGTATCTGTTTCTGCATCATGTACCTGGGCATAAGGTAAGGAGAAAGCAGGCATTTGGGCTCTCATCTGAATAGTGTGCTTCTGCTGCTCGAGACGCATCTGCCTCTCCTTCTCCTGCTCCTGAAGGCGCTGGATGGCCAGCTGTCTTTGCATCTCCAGGTACTCCTAATGTTGCAAGACAAACACTTTTGAGCATGGTAATAAATAGAAAATCAATTTTCTCTTTCAAAGTAAAGAACCTGATCTGTTACCTGTTTCTTCTGCCTCATGATCTCGAGTTTCTGTGCCAGCTGAATCTGCCTCTGTCTCTCCGCTTCCTCCGCAGCACGACGCAGCTTCTCTCTATGTTCGTCCCGAAGGGCGTTGAGAGCTGCCCGCGCATCACGCACCTGAGCCAACTTATCTTGCAGTCCCTCGTAGTACACTGCAACCAACAAAAATGATTTAGAAGAACAGACCTGTATACATGATGATCACACACTTGTGGAAAAATGACACTCACATCTCTTTTCATCTAGCTGGTTAAGAATGTCCAAAAGCTGAGGATGCATGTTGTTGATGGACTGGAAGAGTGATAGCACAGCACTGTCATTGGTGATACTGCGCCCACGCATGTGGTTGCTCTTCATGCGGTTAAGAAAGGTGGTCACAGCATTCTGCAGAGCCTTTAGGAACTGCTCATGATTCTCCTCTGACTCCCCATTCTGGTACTGCTGCTGAAGGACAGAAATACGAAAATAACGTTTTTTTTTTGGTTTGACATCCCCTTGACATAAAACAAAAAACTAAACTACATGAAATTTGGATGATTCCGATTGGCTGTGCAATACAAACTTCTGGGAATGATTTTGATTATCTACATAATGACAATGCAAACTCTCTCAACCTTGGATCCTAACACAGAACATCATCTTACCTCCACGATGCTGACAGGCTGGGCAGGGACATGACTCTCTACTGGCTGGCTGATTGGCGGAAGGGGCTCAGCCAGTGGCACAGGTGCAGGTGCTGAGGGAGTTGGACTTTTGCGAGACTCCTCCTGCTTCTTCTCCCAGTATGTTCGGTTCAGGTAACGTGCCAGCTGGAAGGGTAAGACAGATTAAAATTAGTTTGAGCAGTTAAAATCCTTGTTTCTCTCTTGATACAGAATTTAAGGAGCTGAAGGAGGCTGTCATACCTCTGGATCTACATCTTCAGCTGATGGAGCAGAGGAGTTCTAAAGAAAGACACAAGTTTCATGTAGAAGACATATTTATGAAGAAATTCCAAACTGAGCACATGCTACATATGAGAAGAAGTCTTGAGTCTTACCACAGGAGGAGTGTACAGGGTGCTGACTGGTGGTGCTGAGGAGGTCACTGGAGTCGGATCAGCTTTGGGATACATGGGATAAGAGTTCTTCTGCCTCTGTAATATAAAAAAAAATGTCATGCATGTTTTTTTTCCTCAACGTAACGGAGAAAAAAGACATCTTTCAAATTCTACTGTGCAACCTACCATCCGTTCTTTCTCCTCAGCCTCACTTTGGGAAAGAGCAATGGCCAGCTGCAGCTCCTCTTCCTCCTGCAGTGCTGCCTCATCTCTTTTTGGGGGCATCTGGTTTTGAAGTAGGAATAAGGGAGAGGAGACCAAAAATCATCAGAATTTCAAAGAAATCCATGGAAAGAAGCAAATACATCACTCAAGAGCACACACAAATCTGTTTATCTTCACGGGAGGCCAAAAAAGGCACGTTTTTCAAATAACCAGCCTTAAGATTCCTCGTGCTTACCTGCGACTGTTGAGAAAGTGGACTGGTCAGGTACTCTGGAGGCAGCTCAGCAGGGCCTACAGCTGGGGCTTTTCCTTCAGCTTTCCTAAGTGGAGGAGAGAGGGAGGGGTGGCTGGTGAGGAAAAGGGTTGAGGGAGGAAAAACAACCTTTTAAATTAGAGGAGAGCATTGTCTCCCCAAACAAATATCAGGATGAGAAAGGTGAGTAAGTTACTGCCCCTGTCAAAATGACAAAAAAAATGCCCCAAATATGTAGTTTGACCAACAGAACTTGTCATAGACTTCTGTAGCTTTGGATAGAAGAAAAAGGACAGATATCTAAATTTTGTGATATTCATAGTCAAAATATATTTCACAGCACTGTTTAAAGAACCAATGTGTATACACTGTTTCTTTAGTTAATGTAAGGTATAATAATTTACAGGCGATTAGGCACTTAAACATGACATATAAGGGACAGTTTTGACAGTAATGGAGGCTACAGTCAGAACCTTCTTTCTTCACGTACATTTCTTTTAGACTAAACACAGTAGTTATCATGGCTTACATTGTCCAAGAAAAACCCTCACATGCATTTTCAGCTTTAACAACAACAAGAAAGTATTTATCTAAACTTTAAAGACAGAGTATCCTACTGGTGTCAAACAGTTCAACTAACACAGTTACTTGCAAAAACAAAAGTATCAGCATTGCAAACTCAAGATAGAAATTCACACAATCTGGTATTTTAGGTCCAAAGACTCACTTGTTAAGCAGCTCAAAGCAAGGCTCACACACACGCACTTCCTTCTCTATGCCAAACTTGGGAATGGTTGAGTACTTTGAAGAACACTTTCCACAGAAAATCTGGCCACAAGCTCGACAGTGGTGCTAAAAAAGCAACAGAAACAAAATTGAGGTCAACTTCTGAGCTATAATCATTCACAAACACACTGCTGTATCTGAGTGGCGGAAGCAGTAAATTCTCAGAGTGTCCTAGTTTCAAGGAAGGCCGGCCTACCTTTCTTGTCATGACCCCAAACTGGACTCTGCACCTGTGGCACTCCTCGGCATCAACCCAGTCTGGAGCCTGAATGAAGCAGCCAGACGTTACTTAGTTCAGAAGATACAATGATCTGGCAAAAGCACAGAACTTAAGACTACATTTTTCCTCTCTCCTTAATAGTTAAGAGTAAAAACCAGATCCAAGTGCTTAATTAACTGATGTAGCTTTCACCTATTTAACTCAAATGAACAAAAAAAAAAAAAACCTCACTCTTTCAGCTGCAAACATTGCATCACTCTCCTTAAACTCAGGGAACACATGACCTGTGGGAAAGAAAATAGATCATTTTGAGTGACAAGTTTTCCTCCTTTCTTTAGGAGCTTTGATGGGATTTATAAAACTAATCTGAATACTTTTAAAAGTCTTCTGGTCTTTAGTTTAGAAATGCTTGAAGAAAAGTTAAAGTAAAGCAGTCGTTCACTTACCTTCCACTTTCATAATCTGATAAGTATCTTGGACCACCTTATACTTGGGTTCGTTGCGGAAGGCATGAGCCCAGGCCTGGATCAAGTACAGAATCTTGTTTCTGACATTCGGTTCAGTCTGCTTCTGGAGGTAAATGAAAGGAGTTAGATAAAATCAGCCTTTAATATTCACATCTCAAGTATGTCAGAGAATCGATGTGCTTGACAACAAGAACTGTGGAGGGAAGTCCCTTGCTTTGTTCTGAACAAAAAAAAAAACAACAACAACAAAACACCCAGTCATGAGGCTATGACATCACCAGGAAGTATGGGCTAAAAGTTGCAGGAGCCTGTGTCACATGACTCAGCAAGACTCCAATCAGATGTTGCTAGCTTGTGATGTAACACAGTCAGCTTCCTGGCAGCAGTGAGAAGTTTTGACTCTACAGTGGGGAGGTGATGAGGTAGTCTATTTGAACACTTTTCAAGAACTTCTATTTTACACAGTTAATTTACATAGCGACAGAGAGGCAGAGAATTTGATAGTCGCAAAGATATTATTCAACAACGCAGAAAAAGAAATGAGGGGGACAAAATGCTTGTTATCCGGCCATCGCAGTAATGTACATTTTTTGACAAAGCATCAATGGCTTTTGACGGTCAAAAAGAGAGGTACATGACAATTGGATCACAGAAGTAGTTCCAAATATTTTGCAATATTTGTCTCGCCAACAGCGTTAGGCGCAGTCGAAGATTTACTGGCTGTAGTCCTCCTTCTTTTTGTCTCTTGTTTCCTTTACTAAGAACAAAAAGCCAGTAAGAGGTGGTGTTTGTTTTTAGGGCTTTCTGCCAGAAATCTGTGCCATGGAGTTACAAAGGGCTAAAGCCTATTTAAACAATGTAAGAGCAGTTGTTTTGAGAGGTTGCACTCTCCCTGTTATGGGTTTGTGTATAATCAAAATACTTTTGAAGCCACAATGTAAAGGTAAGCTGAGGCTTTAAGTGTGTCTGGAGTAACAGGATTTTAGTGATGGTAAAATACAGATACAGATGGAGATTAGCTCTTCGGTTGAATAGAGCAGAGGCTCACTCACCTTGAGTAAGTCCTTCAGTTCCTCCATAGTAACTTTACATGCGACTTCATCATGGACTGTTTGGCCACAATTCTTCACCACTGACTCAAGGACCTAAGGAGTGAGTGACATACTTTATGTGATGCCATCTGTGTTACACACAATTCCCCACAGCAGCTAGCAGAAAAGATAGTGGTAAACAGGACACTACAACAACAATGAATAACTGTATGTAATAAGTTAACAACTCTTTACTTTAATATGTACAGTCTTACCTCAAGTGCATAGAGAGCCACATGTGGATTTTTGTCATTAAGCTTCTTCTTTATGGCTCCTATAGCATACTTAGCCCTACAAGGAAAACAAGTGATATACCTCAATTGAAAGTCAAGATTAATTAATTAATTAATACATAGACTCAAACAGGCATAGTTATGTGAGAAATAGGAGGAGTCACTCACTGTGCATCTCCCTGTCGAATGAGATCACAAATCTGAAGAATAGATTCCCAGTCAGTCTCCAGCAGCAGCTGACTGGTGGCTTTATCTGCAATCATTGCAAGTGGTTAGGAAGATACTGTATGCGGTCTATTGTCTTTTCCAAACAAATCATATAAAGTAACAAATAAAAGACCTGTTTCTTTGAAAAAATAAAATAAAATACATCAGAGAATGAAGATACTAGAATTGTGAAAGTGATGCTGTCTTATTATCAATTTACAGATGTCCATTTAGTAGTATCTCAAATGGATCCCAGCGAAATCACCCAAAACCCGAGTCAGAGGTTGGAAAAATACATCATGTTGTTAGTTCTTTGTTCAAGTCTTCACAACTGCATTTCATGAAGAAGACCATTTTCAGCATGACTCATGAAACTGCGTTTACCAGCTCTATCAAAACACTTTAACACATGAGACTTCCTTTCCTCGACATCATTTGAAGGCAAATAAATAAGGTCGCTAAATAAGGTATTAATTGGCCACAAAATTTCCAAACCAACATGTTTTCCTCAGTGTACCGCTCTACCTTTATAGAGGAAAGATCAGCTAGTAGCTAGTTTTACCTGTCTGGCAGCTACATGACAACCTGTTGTGGGCCTTAAAAACTTACTGTACTCAAAGAACTTCACTAATAACAGTGTTGAGCTTAACCACCAAACTTTGCTTCATGTTAATTTGATAGTGACATTTATTTGATAGCGATGTATCACAGACAATGTTTAAAAAATCTAGTAGGTGCTGTTAAGGAAAACAGGACACAGTTTAGCTTCACCGCGAGCTTTAGGGAAACACCATACATAAGAAAGACCTTGATAATAATTATCAAACACTGTTAAATTGAGTACTCAAGTTAATTATGTTGATCATTAGCGTATCCGGGCCTCCACACAACAACAGCTAAACTGTTAGCAGGCTACAAGCTAGCTGGCCTGGGAGCCACAGCCCTGGTTAGCGTCGCCAAAACAATACGCTTCAAAAACATCGCACTTTGACTCGTATTTGTTTTATAGAGTGCTGATACCACGAACGGGGTGCTAACTTACCAAGAAGCCTCTCAAATGTACCCCCACCTTTCCCCATTTTGTATTAAAAGTCTAAAAATAAGTGTCGAGGTGTCTTCTTGAGTCAAACGATGCTGATATTATTTCCACCGCTGAGGTTAGCCTGTTAGCTCCTCTGTTAGCCACGGAGCACAGCTGTACGACTCTTCCTGCTTCACACTTCCGCCGTCACACAACAACATCACAGGAATCCCGTCCCTCTAGCGTCCGAGAAACACAAATACACGCACAAGACTTTTAATATCTTAATTTTTTTTTTTTAAGTACACATTTGGGTGTTCATACTCCAAAAGCCCAAATAGAGGACCACTTACCCGGCTTCAACTCAAGGTAGCAAAAAGCAGCTTTACCACACACACACATTTATCACACTCCTTTTCTGTTTGGTGTGAAACATTTCTGTGACATAAATGCATAAAAATGTTTTGAACCCATTTCTTCCAGTTAAAAATATATAGAAAATTAAAAACTGGCTTGGTTGAAATTGCTCCCCTTTTCACGAATTTTAAGATAAAAAGGCAAAATGCAGCAAGGCATTCACAGCTTATGTTCTTCTGTGTCAAACAAGTTTAAGATTCTTCTTCTTCTTCTTCTTCTTCTTCCGCCCACTTTTTTGGATCGCTTCTTCTTCCACAAATTTCAACCGATTTTCACCGTTCAAACTTCAAAACGACCGGCTCGTTCAGGACTTGTGCGCTATGATTTTTCAGACCGGTTTCACTTATACTTTCAGAGATATTTCAATTTTTTTCACAATTTTTCTTCCATCTGGAATGACTGGGAGAGCTCCAGATTCTGAAAATGTCAGGGAATTAATTCAGCCTCATTCAGACCCTTCTCATTCAGTCATACTTTCAGCCAAAAACTTCATTCAACCTGCAAAATGTTCAGCCATCGTTTGGCTTTCTTCAGTATATTTCAGCTTCTTTCTAGCATTTATAGTTTCTTCACAAAACTCCTTCAAAGGTCATGAAGTTTATCAGCCCTTGCAGCAGTTTAACATTGGTGTGTATGTGGTGGAATGTTCAAACTGTAGAGTGAGGATTTGAATTTTAGAGTGTGGACCAGGAGAGAAATGACCTGGAAACTAATGGATAAACAGGCCTAGGGGCCACAAATTTCACTCCACATACACAAATTTGGGCTCAAAACGTAGGTAATCATGTTCTGCTTCTGATTAATGATCCTTGACACCAAAAGGACAAAGGACAAAGCCTGCAGGTGGCCAACTGTCACAGAAAGTCATCATCTGCCCCCATCTGCTCTAATGTTAATTTTCAGGGGACTTTCTGAGAGATAAAGAAAAAGTAACACTTTTAACTTACATTTCTGGTAAAACCTGTGGCTCAACAGACATGAAATCCAGCTCAAATCCAGCTCCTCATCAACTGTCAGTTAATTCAAACAGCCTAACGAGCAGGTTACCATGGAGACCTGTGATCTGACACACCTGTTTATACCTACAGATCAAAACACTGATGAAGAAAGATACTCAAGTGATTGTTTCTCTGCATCACTGACCAACACACAGCACACCAGCACACCAAACATATACCCACACACAAACACACCAAACACACGCACACACACAGACACAACACACATCAGCACATTAACAAAATACACACACAAACACACACAAAAGCACACACACTCACACACAACACAAACAAGCATATTAACCATGTACACACAAACACACACACACACACACACACACACAAGCTCTCTCTCGCTCACACACACATATACACGTCACTGTCTCAAACATCTGATAATCCTGAAAATTCCCACACAACTTCTAGGGATAAAAAATTCTTTCATTGTGATTCATTGATTTCCTCACTTCCAATACTCCACAATACTCCGCTATACTCAACAATACTCCGCAAATACTCCGCAATACTCCGCGATACTCCGCTATACTCCGCTTTACTCAACAATACTCTGCTATACTCCGCTATACTCTGCTATACTCTGCAATTCTCTGCTATACTCCACAATACTCCGCCATACTCCACCATACTCTGCTATACTCTGCAATACTCCTCTATACTCCGCAATACTCCGCTATACTCAACAATAATCCACAAATACTCCGCTATAATCCACAATACTCCGCTATACTCAACACTACTCTGCAATACTCTGCTATACTCCTCAATACTCTGCTATACTCTGGAATACTCCGCCATACTCCACAATACTCCGCCATACTCAACCATACTCTGCTATAGTCTGCAAAACTCCGCTGTACTCTGCAAAACTCTGCTATACTCAACAATACTCCACAAATACTCCGCTATACTCAACATAACTCTGCAATACCCCGCGAGTACTCCGCTATACTCCACAATAC
>RPOG01002433.1:0-36363 GCA_008086565.1 Thalassoma bifasciatum
TTAACTGAGCCATGTGGGCAGAATTTAACACAACATGCATTATTTTAATTTTAAGGAGGATGTTTCTGCTCATTCATTCTCGTCACTGTCCCATCGGGCTCCTCACTTCACCACGAATTGTGAAACACATCTGCATTAATTACAGTTTATCCACAGCGTTGTACAGATGTGAGTGAAGCCATCTGCCTTGTTTGTGTTACAGATGTTGAACTCTCTGTTCCTCGCACTGAAATGTCCCGGCTGTGACTGAGTTTTTGTGTGTGTGTGTGTTTTGCTTCGGGGCTTTTTTCTGCAGGTTACAGTGCAAGCGCAGGCATGTCGCTTAGAAATTCCAACAGTGCTCAAAATGCAGACACAAACACTGTATTTTTACACTCATACAAACAAAGGAGAAGCAGTTAATGTTCCTGTAGCTGCATCAGAAAACTGCAGTTTGTTCCCTGACGTTGAGTGTGTGTTTTGCTCGTGTGTGTGGTAGAAAGTTGGGATTTGAATTGGAAAATAGTCAGTTTCTTGCAAAAAATGGTCAAAAAAGTGGCAAAAAAAAAAAGTAAAAAGTGACAAAAATGGCCATAAAGCAACAACAAAATTGCAGGAAAATTTTGGAGAAAACTCTCGAAAATTCAGAAAGTAGCAAAAATGTTGTAAAAAGTGGTAAAAATGGCAAGAAAGTGCTCAAAATGCAGACACAAACACTGTATTTTTACACTCATACAAACAAAGGAGAAGCAGTTAATGTTCCTGTAGCTGAATCAGAAAACTGCTGTTTGTTCCCTGACGTTGAGTGTGTGTTTTGCTCGTGTGTGTGGTAGTTTCTGACAGAGAAAGGCCTTGAGAATTATCATCCAGGATGTAAAGATCTGAGCTTCCTGATCCTCATCTTTCTGCTGAATGTTGCGTCTGTATATTTGTGTTTTCTGTGAAAGTACACAGTTTGTGCGAAGGGAGGAGCAGCCAGGGCTTCGCTCTCACTTTTGAGTGAGAGATTTTATTAGTGTTCTCTTCACCGAGTGTGTAGCAGGCTTGAGAGAGATAGATGTGGACTTTGCAGTGTGAAATACGATACTGCGCAGTGAGCTCTCCCCTGGAGCTGGGAAAATATGAGAGGGAGAGACTCAGAGGCCGTGATGACAGAGAAGAACCTCATTGATGCTGCTTCTCTTTATGAAAAGGAAGACGAATAGACACAAATGACTGTATCAGATCTGTTTTAAATCTGTAAAAAAACATGATCCTTTCAGAGCGGGGTCTCCAGATTTCAGGTGATCTTTCCTGATTGATTCATACTTTTCTTCCTTTAGAAACGCTGTCGTCAACTGTCAGTACAATTAAAGCAAAGACAGGGAGAGAATCAGCAAATCCTCTGACAAAACTACTGAAATTGTAATCTAAGCAAGTGTTTTTATCTCATTTAAAGCCAAAATCTCTTTTGGGATTTAATATGTCTAAGTTGAAGATTTTTAAAGGGACAGTGAGGACTTTTTAAATCTTGAGAAAGTCTCACCTCTTGATAAATTCCTGATTATAATCCACAACTAAAAAGTCAGTTTATCAGGTTATTTCTAAATAATATTACTGCAAAAACACAAGCTAAAGGTTTAAATGCAGGCTAAAGGCTAATAAGAAGCTAAAAGGCTGTGACACAGGTTACAGGTTTCAAGATGGGCTAGCCTATATGTTGAAACATGAGCTTAATATAAAAACTTGTGCTAAAGATTTCAACGAAAGCTTATGGCGACAAGCTAAAGGGCTAAAACACAAGCTAAAAGCCAAAATGTGAGCTTAAAGCTAAACAAGGGCTTAAAGCTTAGACAGGAGCTAAAGGCTAAAACAGGAGCTAAAGGCTAAAACAGGAGCTAAAGGCTTAAACAGGAGCTAATGGCTAAAAAAGGGACTTTAGGCTTAACCAGGGGCTAAAGGCTAAAACACAAGCTAAAAGCCAAAATGCGAGCTTAAAGCTAAACAAGGGCTTAAAGCTTAGATAGGAGCTCAAGGCTAATACAGGAGCTCAAGGCTAAAACAGGAGCTAAAGGCTAAAACAGGGCTAAAGGTAAAAATAAAGGCTAAAGGCTTAAACAGGAGCTAAAGGCTAAAACAGGAGCTAAAGGCTGAAACAGGAGCTAAAGGCTAAAACAGGAGCTAAAGGCTAAAACAGGAGCTAAAGGCTAAAACACAGGCAAAGCTGTTTGTTATAGACATGACACCAATTTCAAGAAACTTGATGAGAAATTTTTCCGATGTCATTTTTGTCTTTTAATACCTTGACTTGAGACATTTTTCTGGACTTTCCAGGTGAATGTGGCTCATATCAAATCTTAAATAAGAAACATTGACTTAGAGTTGCATTATTTGCTGTTTGGCTGTGATGAAATCAGACGGAGCATTAGGTTGAGTTTTCAGGATGAAGCTGTTTAAGTAGATCTCTGTTTTTGGTGTATGGTTGGAGATCAGCTGAGCCGTCAGCTGATCGGAGCCTCGAGCTGATCGGAGCCTCGAGCTGACTCTTTGATCCATTAGTGGTTTGAGCTTCACTACAAATAAAGATCATAAAACAAAGATGGACAGAGGAAATTTAAATTCTGACTGTTTTCAGCCTCAGTGACTGGAAGTCGCCAAAAGCGATTTAAATGAAAGAAAGCAGAGGCTGAATCCTTCCTTATCAGGTCTTTACGCCGCCATCATCTGACAGTCAGAGCGTTGATGCTGACTAAACTCCAAACCAAATGTTTATTTAGCTTCTTTAGGGCTGCGGCGGCTCCCACTGAGCCCCTCAGCTGGAAGCAAACACCTCTTTCCCTCACAGCCAGAGGAAAAAGTGATTCAGGAAAGAGTCATAAAGCCCCAGAACAGTGTCAAAACAAGTGTTGAAAAGCCTAATCCTTTTCAGAAGCAAGAGTTTCCAACCAAGACTCTCCCCCCGTTGGTGCTGGCAGAGCAGAAACAATCAAACTGAAAGGGAAGTGAATCAATCTCAGGGATGTTTTTGTCAAAGTTTGGTTCTCATTGTAAGGAAATGTAAAAGTTTGCAGAAACACAAAAACATCCTCTCACTCTTTTTTGCTTTTTTGTGTGTTAAAAAAAGAGTCATGAACAGTGTTTTTCTTAAGATTTGTAAACAAACTTTGCAATTATATCGACATCAGCCTTTATTCTTATTCCCCCGATTCTCTTATTAATTCTTTATGCGGATAAATGACAATTTCTAAAAAAAAAAAACTCTGAGTCAGGATTTTCTGCTCGAAGTTTTCCTTAAGAAGCTGTAAAACTGAACACACAAAGAAATCTACATTACTCTCTCACAAAAGATTCAGATTCAATACATTCAATATGTTACACATCTCCTCATACACCAAAAACCATATAGAAAACATAGCACTAGCTCGATGCTAACGTGTATGGAGAATTGCATTGATATGCTAGCGGTTAGCTGCTGTTTAAAACAGAATTTCAACTTTCCATCACAGAAACATGTCACAATAACTTTTTATGAACAAAACTCAGTTAATCCACTGCAAAAACTGAAATCTAGAGGAGTTATTATGTCTTATTTCTAGGTAAAATTTGTCGTATTATACTTTCTATGAGCCACATTTAACTGACAAGTCAAGAAAATGTCTTATTTCAAGATGTTTAAAGATGAAAATGAGGTTTGAGTTGCTTGTAACAAGTAAAAGAAATTTGCAAATGGGGTTAAAAAAAAATTCTTGTATCTAGACATTATTGCAAGCAAATTATTCTTACTCTATTGACAGATTTTTTGACCAGTTACAGGTAATTCAGACCTCATTTTTGTCTTTAAATAACTTGTAATGAGAATTTTTTTTACTCAAAATTAGACGTTATGACTGTTTTTGCAGTGTAACATACAACAAAACAAGACTTTGACATAACCTAGTGTGCAATTTTTACTCTTTTTTATTCATTTACATCCAGAGATATCTAAATCCATTGACTAATTGTATATTTATTGACTTATAAACTCAATAAAAGACTTGCAAAGCTACTTTTTGTACACAGAAAACACACAGGAGAAATTGATTGGCATTCAATCCACTTTATTTGTATTGCACATAGAAACAAAAACAAACCATCAGATAAGTGCACCAATTTAAAATGATGCTATAAATAACATAATAGGTGTCAATATCCACTTTTCTGTACTCATTCCTCTTTAAGGCTGCACCAGTGTCTTTATTCCAAAGACACTTACTCGGAGTTTGGTGCAGTTTCTGGTTAATGGGAGAAAAGGTGAGGGGTGTAAAGGTTTAATTTTTATAGTTGCCTCATAAATCAGGTTCATAAACGTCTGATCTTTTTGAGTCTGCAGAGTGCAGAGCAGGAAGTGGGTACGAGTTGTCGGCACAGGGTGACCCAGCTGTCAACAGCTTTGACACGGTGCACGAGAGGATCAGTCTTTCAACGATGCAGACGTGTGCAGATCCAATTTTATTTGGGCACTCGTTCCTGTAAGTGTGTGTGTGTGTGTGTGAGTGTGTGTACCATTGAGTGCGTGATGATTGTGTGAAAAGGTCACACACTCTTGCAACACAAGGGACAGGTTGGTAATCAGGGAGAATTAAGGTCAGTGTGTGTGTGTGTGCGTGTTTGTGCATGTGTGTGTGTGTGCTTCTCATTGTCAGCAGGTCAAAAATAAACATAAGAATACAAATCGAGCTAATTGAGCGTTTGATCCCAACAAAGAGCTGCTCTGTTCTTAAAGCCGTGAGCCTGACGAGCTCTCAGCTGTTGGGGAAGTTGGATAACGTTCCCTCTGAAGTGTAGCATGAGTGGAAACTTTGAATGGCAGTAATCAGCTTCGTGCTCGGCATACTTTCTGTTTGAGTGAGCCTCTTTTTATCTTGACTCACTGGATTCTGTGTCCCCACATCAAGACTTTGTGTCCTGCTTTAACACAAATTATGATTCAGACGGGAAATCGTTCACAGAAATGTTCCAGAGATCTTCTTGATTTAGATTTAAAGTGAATGAAAGCATTTTTTTAATCCCATTTTAATGAATGGAGAATCAGAGATGGAAATATTTTCAGTGACTGTGCAGCATTAAAGGGACAGTGAGGACTTTTTCAGTGATCTTGAAAAAGTCTCATCTCTCGATACATGACTGTTCATAATCCACGACTAAAAATGAGTTTATGACGACATTTATCGGTGAGAAGAGGGATCTAAGTTTTTCTCTGCTGGAAACGATTTGTGTGATTTATTTAGTAGAAATGGTGGAAAGAGGAGCTGGACTGTCTGACAGAAAAAGAAAAAAGAGTGGAAGACAGATATGGAGCGAGATGGAGCACAAGCTAAAGGCTAAAACATGAGCTAAAGGCTAAAACAGAAGCTCAAGGCTAAAACAGGAACTAAAGGCTAAAAACAGGCTAATGGCTAAAACACCAGCTAAAGGCTAGAACAGGAAATAGGGGCTAAAATATGAGCCAAAGAACTTGAATATTAGCTGAAGGCTATAATAAAAGCAGGAGGCTAAAACATGAGCTAAAGGCTAAAACAGGAGCTAGAGGCTAAAACAGGAGCTAAAGACTAAAACAGGAGCTAAAGGCTGAAACAGGAGCTAAAGGCTAAAACAGGAAATGGGGGCAAAAATATGAGCCAAAGAACTTGAATATTAGCTGAAGGCTAAAATAAAAGCTGGAGGCTAAAACAGGTGCTCAAGGCTAAAACAGGAGCTAAAGGCTAAAACATGAGCTAAAGGCTAAAACAGGAGCTAAAGGCTAAAACAGGAGCTAAAGGCTAAAACAGGAGCTAAAGGCTAAAACAGGAGCTAAAGGCTGAAACAGGAGCTAAAGGCTAAAACATGAGCTAAAGGCTAAAACAGGAGCTAAAGGCTAAAACAGGAGCTAAAGGCTAAAACAGGAGCTAATGGCTAAAACAGGAGCTAAAGGCTAAAACAGGAGCTAAAGGCTAAAACATGAGCTAAAGGCTAAAACAGGAGCTAAAGGCTAAAACAGGAGCTCAAGGCTAAAACAGGAGCTCAAGGCTAAAACAGGTGCTCAAGGCTAAAACGTGAGCTAAAGGCTAAAACATGAGCTAAAGGCTAAAACAGGAACTAAAGGCTAAAACATGAGCCAAAGGCTGAAACAGGAGCTAAAGGCTAAAACAGAAGCTAAGGGCTAAAACACGAGCTCAAGGCTGAAACAGGAGCTAAATGCTGAAACAGGAACTAAAGGCTGAAACAGGAGCTAAAGGCTAAAACACGAGCTCAAGGCTAAATCAGGAGCTAAAGGCTGAAACAGGAACTAAAGGCTAAAACAGGAGCTAAAGGCTAAAACAGGAGCTCAAGGCTGAAACAGTCTCTAATGTGTTTGTGCTAATGTAGATTCCTGTCCACATGCAGCGGTTATTCTGCAGTGATCAATAAAATGTAGAGCCAGGTTACGTTTGCTCTGCTTGGTGAGGTTGGAGTTGGTAGATGAGACCTGGTAGGACACAACCAGGATTCACTAATGTTACTGACACGTCTCTAAACTACGCTACAAACTTCCAAAGTTTGTTCGTTGTCACGTTTCAAACAGCAGCGCTAAATAACTGTTGATAAAAACATTAGCTCTTTGCGTTGTCTCCAGTACCTTTAAAAAAAACATACATGACTCACGACGGTTTCATGGGATTCTCCACACAGTTAATTTTATTTTTCTTTAGCTTACTCACCTCCCACTTTTTGTTTATGTGAACAATTTGGCTGGTGCTTGAAAATCATTTTGATAAAGGTGAGCTGAACTTGGAATTAAGACTGTGAATTCCTGGAGAAGTTTATCACCAGCTGTCCTTGTAGCTCTGATGAATTACACGCAAGTCAGAGTTACATAACATCTATTAGTGGTGAGTGAGCGCTGATTGAGTTCCCCTGGCTTTGATAACACATCCTGTAGCTCTTATTATACACTTCTTGTGCTCGGCCTCGGTGCTAAATGCCCCATGTTGGACCAGCAGTCAGGGAGTAACACACAAATCAATAACCGGTGCGCTGAAGATGAATGCAGCTCACCAATAGGAAGAAAAGAGAGGTGAGGAGGGGGAGAGAGGAGGAGGAGACGGTGAGAAGTACAAATAAACCGAGGGATGGAGGTGTAAAGAAATAAAAGAACAGAGAGGGCACTGTCTGTTCTGCGGCTATAGGCTATTAGCACCTACATTTGGCAGCTGAATCCCAGCAGCACAGTCACGAAGCTGGAGGACGCTGAAAGAGACGGAGATGTGAGACAGGAGGAGTGAGGGGGGGGGGTATGAAAGCATACATATTGCATGTGCATGCTTCAGTGAAGGATGCAGCTCCTGTCTTCCTGTACTCTCTTCACCTGTGTGTGGAAACATCATCTGGGTTTTATTGCATAAAACCAAAGAATGAGCTCTTTAAGAGTTAATGCAAACTCAGGAGTGTGAAAATCTGCAGCATCACTGTGTGTTTTTTTACAATGATGGGTCTAGATTAACTCAAGCATTTCACCTTTTTTTAGTTGGATATATATATAGAGAGAATAAAGACTGGAGGATGAAATTTAGCAAAGGGTTGGGCTGGAAGTCAACCCTTTCTGTGAAGATAAACACTTGAATTAAATTTAAAAATAGAATCTTCCATTAGATTCTCAGATTCATTGGATACAGATATCGATACTTTGCGATGAGAAGTGTGTTAAAATGAATCAAGAAGGACCATTGACTGTATATAGAATAAACAGCGTGCTTCCGCCTGTCACCGTTCTACGTTTTTGAAGCCAAAAATCCCCGTTTCTCTAGCCGCCATTGTGCAGCCAGAGTCTGCGCAGTAGAGAATTTACGGTGGAGCCAAGTAAAAAAGAGAAATAAAAATATTTATTTCTTCTTCTTCAGAAGGTTTAGTCTCCTTTTGGCTCTTTCCCGAAGTTTCTTATATCCCCGGTAAAAACTACTCATGAACGGCAGCTGTCAACTATCGTAAAACGAAACTTATATCGCGGTTTTTAACGTCCAATAACTAATGAGAAACTAACTTCTCAGAAAAAAAACACCTGAACACCATGCAGCCAGATGACATCATCATACTACCTTAGCGTAAGGATGAGAGAACGTTTCTACGAGGTATCGTAATTTTTTTAAGTTTTCCCGGCTCATATCTGTAATACATGGGGAGGCGGGGCTTATGACCTATACTGCAGCCAGACACCAGGGGGCGGGGCTTATGACCTATACTGTCCTCATGCATATCCTGTATTTGCATGTTAATCCCATAAGCATCATGCACAAATGAATGTTGACCACAGTCTGTTTATGCTGCAGCGCCAGTCCTCCAGGTGTGGTGACTATGTGTATTGCACACACTCGGTCCAAATAGCTGAGAGCCGGTGAAACATTAAACATGTTGAGATTTATTTCTTTGTACATCCTCTACCTTCGCTGTCAGTTCTTGTTGAGCTTTACTGTCAACAAATCTGCAAAATCAAATCGGGAATAGATCAAATCTGACGTTAAAGCCGCAGAACGATTGTTATTCCCACATTTTCTCCTCTTTAGTGCACGTTTGAAGGACACAGAGACAAGGGCAGATGGTAGAGAGCGACTGGAGGTTTGTGCTCCAAGAATCTCACTCCTGTGCCAAATTTCCTCCTCCTCTGTCATGATATCACTGCGCTTTACTGGATCAAAACATAAAGAAGGAAATGCAGAGTTCAACAGACTGTGGAGTTTGTTCCCAATAAAACAATAAAGCTTCCAGTCTTTGAATCCCGAGTGACTCATTCAGACTTTCCTCGGTCGACTCATTTCTGTGAATCATGGAGTTTGTGAGGTGACAGAACGGATTCTCCTCTTCCCTGTTTACCTGACGATGCTCACCTCGTATTCACAGAAAGAAAAAGAGGGAATGACTAATATTTGTGTGCATGTGTTCTGAAGTTGAGGCTGGATGAGTAAAGTTCAGTCGCTCTTGTTCTTACCAAAAGTTTGGATGTTTTCCAGCTTAGGGTGTGCCACATCATACCGTTTAGGATCATACCAGTGTAAACTTTATAATGATAAAAATTTGTCACAACATGGAGATGTTTCAGAAAATGATATAAATGAATGGAATTGTATCAAACAGAATCGTATTGTGAGCTGAACACCGTGTATTGAATCATATTGTGAAATTAGTGCATAGCTGCAGCTCTAGTTTCAACAGTAAAAAAAAAAAATCAAACTTTTTCGTACTCTGAATTCATATTCATTTATTTATTTTTTGCAATTTTAGATCCAGTGTGTTCATACATTGAATCAAAATGAGTAAATATTTGTAAAATCCCATCGGTGAAGTGTGCTGAAAAACACAAAGAAGAGGAAGTAAACAGTTTTTTAAGGTAAAATCAAAAGTAGTGAATAGTTGACGACTAATAAAGTTGCCTGTTTGACATTTGGCCAGTGGCTTAAACTCATAAGTGTTTTATTTTAAGGGTTTGCCTCTGAAAAATCAAGAATGTAATTATGCTTTAATGCTTTTGGGGACACCCCAACTGTCGCAGAAAAATATGAATATAAAGAAAAGACACTTTTTAGGGTTCATTTAACAGAATCTATCAAGTTTGATGTGATTGAAACTTAATAACCACTGACTAAATAGAATAAATCTGATTAACATAGCTCATCAATTGCATTTTCTGTGCATGTTTTTTAATTGTAAAGAGACTTTATAGACATTCTGTACGTGGTGTATAGGGATATGACCGAAAAATATCGAGAGACAAATCAAATGTCGTGATATCTGTGTGCATGTGTTCAGAGCTGTGACTGGATCTCTGTTGTTCGTTTCAGTAGTTGGGATGTATTGCAGCAAACACCTGAAGGACGTCGGTATAAAAACAGAGCAGACACATCCACTGCATGTCAACCATCTGTTCTCGGCGTAGATAATTAGTATTCACGCTGAATTCACCGACACTTCACGCTGAGATTGATAAAACTCCCTCAGGCCTCACACATGTGCACGTGTGTTAGAAACAGGTGCCAGTTTCACTATTTGCTCTTTGTTTACATATCTGGTGGCAGCGAGGGGGGTAAAGAGTGCGTGTGTGTGTGTGTGTGAGTGTGTGTGTGTGTTGAAGAAGACAGCGTGATGCTGGCAACAACATCAGCCCCAGTGGAGATGCTTCTCCCCAACCTGCCACTTACACTCCAGACTCCAGAGACCTGTAGATGGACCCTTATGTTTGTGTGAGTGTGTGTGTGTGTGTGTGTGTGTGTCTATATTCCTGTCGCTTCAAAGCAGCACAGCTGACCTGCAAAAAGAGCCCATAATAGAGCTGCCTGCTGTCGGAGCAGAGGGAGGGAGAAAACAGTAAACAGGAAAGAATGGAGATGCTGCTTGTTTGGAGAATTCAATGACTCATGAATTATGGAATAAAAATAAAAAAAACACGAGATAAATAAAAGAGCACATCACAGGTTGTGCTTGAGATGGAAAATAGAATGAAGAGGTCAAGGTCAAAGCTTGAGGGACGGAGAGTTATTTACAAGAAGAGGTTGCATCGAGAAGGAAGAATGATGAGAGGATCCTGGAGGAGAGTTTACGTGATGGAGAGTTAAATCTGGAGGCTGGATGTTTGCCATTAGATTAGAAGATAACTGCACAGCAATCCGATTAACCTCTTACGCTGCACCGGGGCGTCGGCAACCCTTTCACCAATCATATGACGTCTTCAAATACAAACAGTAGCGCCTATGTCAAAAATCAGAATGCTTTACCGTGTTGAAAAGTTTAGATTCTTCACATTTCAGTCTCTAAGTTTGTTTCACAGTTTTCTTCAGCAACAAAACGTAATTAGTGAAAGAATCACTCACAACAACGTGGACGTCCTACCTGTTTGGGGTCATTACGTCACATCCTGACGCCCGTACCCTGAATATTCACTCTCCTTTCCACCAGAGGAATCCAGAGTTCAAACATATCAAAAGTGTTGTTTCATCAAATTATTCCAAGTGGTGAAATTTCTCCTGTAAAGTCCGTTGTTTGTCTGTCTGTCGTGTCCGTTCTCATCAATAACAGCAGCTTCACAGTCTTAGAGCATTTCCTCCTCAATGTCAATATGACAAAGCTGCAAGTCTTTGTTTTCAACAGGGTTCTGGCTGCAAGATTAAATTGACCCCATTGTGTAGTGGTGAGTTTTCATCCCAGGACAGCTTGTGATAGACAACAAGTGCTCCTTGCTTGGCTGATCTTGTGTAATAGCTCTATTACAAGGTTGTTTATTGGTTAACAGGCTTGTTACTCATATTTACACTTAACTTATTGCCTTACCCTTCATTTGAAGCCAGCTGTAGCCATTATGAGCATTGGTGAGACCTATTTGTCTTCATTCACATTCATGTGCGCAACAGAAGATGTACAATCTGTGACTTGAAACCACAATTTGATGATTTTTGTTGAAACTTTCCACAAAGAGAGCAAAGTTGACTAAAAAGAGGATACTTAGCACTGACGAGGCTGGTTTTGTTTGCATGAACAGTCAGTACAAGTCTGCCTGGTGCTTGTTCACGTGAGACTAAAAACCCTCTATCTCCCACAAAGTTTTACCTGGAAAACTCAGATTTCACCCAGATGTAGATGAGAAGGTGTAGAAGTGATGTGGTGGATGTTTTATGTCTGACATGAAGCGTCTTGAAGTTATTGATTTTGAAAAATGGTTCCAAAAAACGAAGAGAGAAAAAGTGTTTCAGCTGCATTTATCTTGATTTGGACTTTAGCCACATATTTAACCATGACATAGTCTGGAACGAGAGGTTTGAATCTTATAAAATGAGGTGTCACTGATGGATTTTGACCTTGTGCTTCTTCAGTTTAAAGCTCTGAAACATAGTGTGGTATATAGGGCAGAATTAGATGGAGTGTAAAGGGTTAAAGGGCTAGTTTATCAAACAGTGATGTTAGAAGCAGCAGAGTGGAACACAGGTGAAGGCCAAAAAGCACATTGCAGGTCGACAGGCACAAGCCTACGCTCACAGGCACGTGCGATGTTTGCTAATGTTGTTAAACGCTCCTCCGTCCTCTCGGGAGTTTGTCCTTGTGAGAGGATGCGCCTCTCCTCCCTCTCCTCTCGCTCGGCCCCTCCCTCCACTGCCAGCCCACTCCCAGACAAGAGAGATGTTTCGGAGGAGGAGGAGGATCACATTTCCTTGAGTCAACTCTGCAGAGGTGATAGAGGAGGCTGATCTGCAGCCAGCGATCACTCATAAGCGTCTCTTACCCGAGTCATGCCAAGCGCCTCTAATCTCCCCCCCCCACTTTAAGTATTGATCTCAAACTGACAGGAACGCCGGCGAGGATCAGTCTGTGCGTCCCCCCTGTGTGATGCCGCCGCTGTATGTTATGGCTGTCATGTATGTCGGGCCATTAACGTGCTTGTGCTTTCAGTTGGGTGGCGACGTACATCCTTTATTGATGGCCTTCTTGACTGGAAATAAATTGAAATTGAGGTCTGGACTGAGGAAATGTGTTATTGACTTAGCCGGAGCTTTAAAGGGACGTATATCTTTGCATCCCCCGCTCCTACGCCTGCAGGGCCACAGCTATTGGCAGAAAACAAGACGCTACAGACACTTTGGCAGTTCATCAAACATTAAACGGTCTCAGTGTACCATCGAAATCATCTTCGAATGTTGACAACATCTTGGGAAAATCTATATCTAATCTGAAATTTGATTTTTTTCTCAATATGAAACTGTGTCAGGCGGTCGAAAAACGGAAATAAACCACGATAAAAATAAATGTACAACCAGACTCCCTCAAACAACATCAATGTTTGTTTAGTCAGCTGTGAAAACTTCAGCTCATTAAAGAAGCAGGTGACAATTAGCTTTTAATATCCAGTGACTATAAAACTCAGTTGGATCAGGGAAGTTGTTACTTTAAATCGTCCTGATCAAACGCTTTAAGACGAATTCAATTGCAGTGAAAAAAAAAAACCCTTACAGCTCCACTATTCACTAAAGCCTAATGACATTAACTCCTTACTTCCTGAATTAATTTACAGTTATATACAAATATTTATTTTTGTGTTTTTGCATTCTCAAATTAGTCACAGACGGTGCAATATTTCTCTAACCTGACATGTATCAGTGTACAAGATAGAATTTTCATCATAATTAAGTTTTAAAATGTTTTATTCTCGACTCCAGTGTTACTCAACCAAAGAGACAAATTATTGAGAACTGGCTTTGCAAGAGCAACAATCTAAGTGACGAAAAGTGGCACAAACAGCAAAAAGTAGCCATGAAAATAAGCTTAAGGTGGCAATTATGATCAAAATGCAAGAAAAATTAGCAAAAGAATTCAGAGAAAATTCAGAAAATAGTCAGAAAGTGGCAGAAAAAGGAGGGAAAAGTGACTAAAATAGGCAAAAAGCAGCGATGAGTAGCATAAAAATGTCATGCTGTAATAAATGTCAATGTGCATGTACAAAAATGTTTTAGTTTAACAATTTATTATATTTGCAAATTTATCATGCAGAAGAACAACAGAAATAAGGACAGTTCTTCAGAAGTACAAAATTCTTCAATAATACAAAAATAAAGTGGATATTGTAAACAGAACTTCAAGTAAGAAAGGTTTTCTATAAGGCAAACGGCAAAAACAGTGAAAAGGTTCTGTAATCCAAAATTGTGCAAGAGTTAACACACATCTTACAGACGACATTTTTTCTGCTCCACATCCGACTTTTTCAACCTGAACCACGTCCAAATCACGGAAGTAGCACCGTTTTTTTGAACATTTCCTCCTCCTGCACCGTCACTGTGCTTGCAGCCATTTCCACACGGAGGCAAATACGATGACATCATGACATCGTGACGTCAGGGTATGACGGTAGAGCACAAATCTCTACCATGGGCCAAATTTATACCTTTAGACTTTTCAGTCATGAAAGTCTTTTGGCTAAAAACCAAATATGCACTTTTGAGTCATTTTCAGCCGACAATATCAGAGATAACTTATTTTGTAGGGCTGCACTCTTGATATTGGCACATTATCAATATCGGCTGATATTGGCATAAAAATGAGCTTATAGTTGTCAGCCAAAACACTGATATCTGCTGCTTACTTTTTTAAATGCAGACTTTGGTGTCATGTCCCCAGTGCAAAGACGACACATGCAGAGAAAAATGTTTCCAGTGAACAGAGTTTATGTTTCCCTACTCAATTAACCATCATTTTTTGGACCGTTCATGCAAAAACACACGACATATCTTTGAAAGTCACGCGTCATACACATGATCCACGGTTCCCTCGTGTTTATATTCTGTTCAGGGTAATTTCATGCCTCGATCAGACTTCCACTTTACGTCACTCTACACCTCAGCGCCTTTTCACCTCCAGCTTTAATTTCTTCCTCGTTGGTAGACCGACAGTGACACCTGACTGAATCAACCAGTGATTTTCCACTTTAGTCATCCATTAAAAATCCATTTGCTGTTCATCGAAGCTCATCTGTGTCGAGCCGGCGCTGTCGTGTGTGACATCATACCAGCGGTGACGCTTCCCAAAAGCTTCATCAAACCTCATCCGGAACAATTCCTACAGAGTTCAAGAGTTTTATCCCCTAAGAAGAGTCGTTTCTGTACCTTTAAATATGCACAGACTTTTCGCTTTGAGCTTTTAAATTCATGAAAACACTCAAACAGCCTTGATCATTCCCCATCACGATGCAAGCGCTTGTTTTTTCGGCATCTTCTTGCATAATTTGGCCGGTTATTTTCGTTCTCTCGCACAAACTGCTGCCTCGTCTGGTCTAAGAGGATGACAGAAAGTGAAAGAGGATGTGCAGCTGAAAAATGTTTTCCACTCGCTCTGAAAAAGCAGAAGCTAAAAGCTGAACGAAAAAAAAAATCGCAAATCTTGTGCATTCGAGAAGGCGTCTGTGTGGTAACGGCTCACAAGGTTTAGTCTGTGTCATGAAGGGTTTGGTTTTTTTTCTGGAGGGGGCAAACAAAAAATCAGGTGGATTTAATAGGAAAGAAGAAAGTATCAAAGAGTCAGAGGAAGAGAAATGTACAGTAACAGTTTTCTTCACCAACAAAATGTAATTAGTGTAAGAATCACTCACAACAACGTGGACGTCCTACCTGTTTGGGGTCATTACGTCACATCCTGACGCCCGTACCCTGAATATTCAGAGAGGAAAGGTGGTCTCCTTAGGTCTCAAGTTTGTATAGTTTTCACAACAAAGTAGTTTAATAAGGTTCACCACTTTAAAGAGGACATTTCAGGCAACAAACAGACAGACAGCACACCGTTCTCATCAATAACAGCAGCTTCACAGTCTTAGAGCATTTCCTCCTCAATGTCAATCTGACAAAGCTGCAAGTCTTTGTGTTCCTTAAGGTTTCAGCTACAAGTTTTCTGTTGAGTTTCCATCCCAGGACAGCTTGTGATAGACAACAAGTGCTCCCTGCTTCACTGGCTAATATAATAGCTCTATTAGAGGGTTGTTTATTGGCTAACAGGCCAGTCACTCTCTCTAACACTTAACCAATTGCCTTACCCTTCATATAAAGCTTGCTGTATCCATTTAGTTCATTGGCGAGTCCTATTTATGGACATGAGTCTTCATTCATAATTATGTGCGCAACAGAAGATGTACAATCTGTGACTTGAAACTACAATTTCATGATTTTTGTTGAACCTTTTCATAAAGAGAGCAAAGTTGACTAAAAAAAGGACACTGAACACTGACAAAACTGGTTTTCTCTGTCTGGTGTTTTGTTACCTGAGACTTAAAACTCTCTTAGTCCTACAAGTTTTACCTAAAAAGCTCAAATTTCACTCAGATGTAGATGAGAAGGTGCAGAAGTGATGTGGTGGATGTTTTATGTCTGACATGAAGCATCTTGAAGTTATTGATTTGAAAGCTGGTTCCAAAAAAATGAAGAGTCAAAAAGTGTTTCAGCTGCATTTATCCTGATGTGGACTATTTCTGAAACTAGATATTTCAATCTTTCAAAACAAGGTGTAACTGATGAATTGTGACCTTGAGGTTCTTCAGTTTTAATCTCTGAAACATGGTATGTAAGGCAGAATTAGCTGGGATAAAATGGGTTAAACAAAGACGTAGTGGTGTGGTGCGAAATATTGTGAAAGTTTGAGTGAGTCTGGCTGTGCATCCTGCTGACTCTGCACTCCGGCAGAAAAACAGAGAGAGAGAGAAAGAGAGAGAGGGAGAGTCTGCAAGCACAGAGATGACAGCTCCTGCAGCTTTTAGAGACAGCTGTCCATCACTCCTTCCTTCCTCCATTCTCACTAATGTGAGGTGCAGCGATGGACCCGTGTGTGAGGAACGTGATAATAATCCTGTCAAATTGAAAAGAACATCAGGAGATTGAGACAAAAGTGTGATACTATCCCTCTTTTCTTCTCTGCAGTTATATTAACACTTCAGTACATTTTCTTCTGGTTCTCCCTCCATAAAAAGAGCCTGATCTCTGCTCTCTTTGTGTTTTGTAATCTGCCCTTTGACACCGACAGAATCAGACGCTGAGCGGGAAAGAGCACGAGCAAACACCCACAGCTCCGGCTACCTTCTCTCACACTCCCGTCGTCCTGTGGATTGATTCCTCTCTCACATTCACACTGTTCAGGCAGAGTTAAAAGAGGATGAGTCATTTCGTCGTGTNCTCAATAAGTGTTTGTGAACTGAGGACACTAATTGTTGAAGCTTTGGAGCTTGAATTCTTTCACATTCTTGTTGATGAACAACTTCAGTTGATCAACAGTCCCAAAGTCTCTGTTGTTGTATTTTGTTCTTCATAATGTTCCACACATTTTCAATGGGAGACAGGTCTGGACTGCAGGCAGGTCAGTCTAGTAGCTGCACTCTTCTACTACAGAGCCACGCTGTTGTAACAGGAGCAGAATGTGTCTTGGTTTCATTGTCTTGCTGAAATAATCAGGGACGTCCCTGAAAAAGACAAAGCGTCTTGGATGGCAGCAGATGTTGCTCCAAAACCTGTTTGTACCTTTCAGCATTAATGCACTGCAAAAACTGAAATCTAAGTAAGTCATTATGTTTTATTTTAAGCAACAATTGTCTTATTATTCTTGATATGAGCTACATAAAATCTCTTATTTCAAGTTATTTAAAGACAAGATGAGGTCTGAATTGCTTGTAACAAGTCAAAAATACCTGCCGATGGGATGGGAAAAAAGATTCTTGTTTTAAGACATCTTTCTAATTTCAAGAAACTTTACAATTGAATTTTTCTTATCCCATTGGCAAATTTTTTTGACTTGTTACAAGCAATTTACACCTCATTTTTGTCTTTTAAAAAACTTGAAATAAGACATTTTTATGACCTGGTCTGGTGAATGTGGCTCAAATCAAGAAAAATAAGATAATTTTTACTTCAAATAAGACAAATTGACTTGCTCAGATTTCAGTTTTTGCAGTGTGCTGCCTTCACAGATACTGGGACAGTTACCCATGATGCCATGGGCACTAACACACCCCCATACCATCACAGATGCTGCTTTTGAACTTTGACCTGAGAACAATCCGGATTGTCCTTTTCCTCTTTGGCCCTGAGGACACCACGTCCATGATTTCCAAAAAGAGTTCTGCAGCGTTTGTGTGTGTTGTTGATGTCTGACTTTGTCTTTGCATGGTAGAGTTTGAACTGTCACTTGTAGATGTAGTGATGAACTGTGTTAACTGACAATGGTTTTCTGAAGTGTTCCTGAGCCCACGTGCTAATATCCTTTACACAATGATGTGGGTTTTTAATGCAGCGCCGCCTGAGGGGTCAAAGGTCACGGCCATTCAATGTTGGTTTTGGGCCTTGCTGCTTACGTGTAGAGATTTCTCCAGATTCTCTGAATCTTTTGATGATATTATGGACTGTAGATGATGAAATCCATCAATTCCTTGTTTCCAATTAACCTGTTCACCTGTGGAATGATCCAAACAGCTGTTTTTTCCGCATTTCCCATTGTATATATATATATATATATGTGCTATGGTCTCACTTTAAGATGACTCATCAGTCATGTTCCAGCAAAATCCATCACCTTCAGAAAAAAACCCACTAACATTGAACTTTTGCCTTCAAAGTCTATAACTTCAGCACTTTTCTTCCGCCCGCGCTCCGTGTGTAGGTGCACAACCATACAGCGAGCCAAACATGCTCCTGAGGAAGGTCGAAGACTTGGAGTTTGTTTTCTGGAGATGCTGTGAGTGTTTGGCTCGAGGATCTGTGGAAAGAAATGATAGAAAATGAAAAGCTTTGTGACATTATTACGTGTTGGTCTGGAAGAAAACGGAGCTTTGTTAGTCAGGGATGCACGGGGAGTCCACACGAGATGAGTCATGTCATCACAAAGTCCATGGGAGCTCGAAGTGAGACATCCAACAATCAGAGCAACAAAAGAACAAAAGCTCTCACTTTGTTTCCTCAAATCTTTTCTTTCATGAGTGACATTTTTGATTTGTTGGCAGAAAAAGGCAAAGTCAAGAACCATACCCATTAACCCATAGTTTGAGGAACTGTCGTCACTTCTGGAAACATCTACATGTCGTACTAACCTCGTTTTTTTTTAGAAATCTTCTTGTCTTGCTTTGATTTTCAGGTCAAGCAGCCCTGATCTTCTGAAGCTCTCTATTTCCCAAACCATTAATTTAACTGTTGCCACAGCTGAGCACAAATATTTCCAGATAGCAAAAGAAGATTTATTGCGCAATAACAACCATTTAATGATTTATTTTCAACATTACACTTAGTTGCAGGTCATCATGCTCTCCACTTTGCTTTGGATCTAATTGGCTCTGCTGTTATCCTGCATCATGAAGACCAAAGATAAAATGTAAATCATCAATAATGTTGCACAAATGAGCTGCTTCTGCTCTCGTTCCTCGTCTGAAAACAAATAATGCACAACATATACAGAGCAGTTTTTCATTTTTAATAAGAACTCAGCTGAGAAAGAAGATATTTACTGGAAGAGGAAAAAAAAAAGCGACAAGTCCAGCTCAGAATATTTGTCAAGGAGGAGACGTCTGGTTTCTTAGTTTGCACAAAACATATAAGCTCTTAAGCTGTTACATTAGTGTAAATGTCACAGGCTAAACATCCTCTGGGACCAGACAACAAAACACTTCAGAAGCTAAAAGGCGTTTTCACTCTCATGACAGGGAAAAGCCGATCAGCCCCGGGGCGGTGTCTCTTATTCAGCTCTTTATTTACTGGGACAATGTCCTACCTGTTTGGGGTCATTACGTCACATCCTGACGCCCGTACCCTGAATATTCACTCTCCTTTCCACCAGAGGAATCCAGAGTTCAAACATATCAAAAGTGTTGTTTCATCAAATTATTCCAAGTGGTGAAATTTCTCCTGTAAAGTCCGTTGTTTGTCTGTCTGTCGTGTCCGTTCTCATCAATAACAGCAGCTTCACAGTCTTAGAGCATTTCCTCCTCAATGTCAATCTGACAAAGCTGCAAGTCTTTGTCTTCAACAGGGTTCTAGCTGCAAGACTAAAGTGACCCCATTGTTTTCTGTTGAGTTTTCAACCCAGGACAGCTTGTGATAGACAACAAGTGCCCCCTGCTTGACTAACCAATATAATAGCTCTATATTAGTAGGGTTGTCACAATACTAAAATTTCAAACTCGATACCGATACTCAGAAAAATATTCGATACTCGATACCATTTTCGATACTACAGAATAAAAAATGACAAATAATTAAAAAGGCATAAAAAACATTTTATTAACATGAAAAACAGAGCCCCACAATCAATTCGATAAAATATTGAAAAAATCAGAAGTTTAAAAAACAAGGCAATCACGTTTTCACTAATTGCATTAAGAAGAAAGAAGTATTTATAAATACAACTTATAACACAATTTCACACTGTTCTACTGAGGTATTACTCTTTTAACTTGCAAAAGTTTACAAAATCTAGATTTAGCACCAGCAAAAGAAACTTCAGAGAACGAAAATTGCCACAATAACAACATTTTTGGTTGTCTGAGGTAAAAACACACAAAAGAAACAACAATTAGATTAATAATTTGAGGTATTAAACTATAAAAGTAAACAACTACCAGTTAAATTGAACATCACCTGATCCTCACAGTTATTCTCTGCCACAGATCTGTTTATTTTTTAAGCGTCAGGAAACTTAGGATCATAGTTTCACTCTTTTTCAAACAGTAGTGGTCTAGTTGTTTCTTAGGTTTGGTTGCAGGTTGCACCATGGCAAGTTAGTATCGTATCTGGCGTTTCAGTATCAATACTTTTCGGAGAATCGATACTTTTGACAACCCTATCTATTAGAGGGGTGATTATTGGCTAACAAGTATGTCACTCACTTGAACACTTATCCAATCATTTTACCTCTCACATGAAGCCAGCTGTAGCCATTAAGATCATTGGCGACACCTTTTTATCGCTGTATGTCTTCATTCTAAATCATGAGCACAACAGAAAAGGTACAATCTGTGACTGGCAACTATGATTATTTAACACATAAGACTGGCATAACACTGTCATATCAAATACATCCCCAAACAATGTTGACTTTGCATGAAAGGTGACATAATTCACCCAATGACACTTAATGACAACATTCATAAACATGTATGAAGCCTCTTTCAACTCATTTCATGTCTGTGTTATGTTTACCCCTTTAAATAAAGTGTTCCCGATTTTCAACTAAGCTTCCCACAAAGAGAGCAAAGTTGACTAAAAAGAGGACACTGAGCACTGACAAAGCTGGTTTTGTTTGCACAGAGTCTTCAGGACAGTGAGTACAACTCTGCTTATTGGTGACCTGTGACTAAAAACTCTACAACTCCTACAAAGTTTTACCTAGAAAGCTCAAATTTCACCCAGATGTAGATGAGAAGGTGTAGACGTGATGTGTTGGATGTTTCATGTTTGGCATGAAGCATCTTGAAGTTAATGATTTTCAAAAATAGTTATGAGAAAAAAAATGTTTCAGCTGAATGTATTCTGATGTGGACTTTAACCACATATAAAAACACGACATTTTCTGAAACTAGAGATTTGAATCTTTCAAAATGAAGTGTCACTGAAGAAAGAACCAAAACAGACGTCTTCCTCCAGCCTGTGTGCCTGTGCCATCGCGTGTAAAAAGGTTTTCCTCTCATCACCTGCTGAGCTCTGCTTTCTGCTGCACCTCCTCTGAACTCCATTAGCCTTGCAAATCACGCCAGGATCCCCCCCTTCCCCGACAGTATCTCTTAATTAATGTGTTGACATTTATGCAAAACAGCAGAGAAGGTTTTTGATTCGGTGCAGGTCTCGCTCCTTTTTTTTTTTCTTGCTCAGTGCTAACGTTATCTGTCACACGCGCAGGTTTGTGAATGAAATCTTATTCGTGTATGTGTGTCGGCTCCTTAAAGCAAAGGTCAGCTCCGACTGAATTCACTCAGGAATTGTCAGTTGATTCTCTTATCTCGGATCAAACTGCAGCTTGATTGACAGATACGTGGCGGAAAGAAATACACATGTGGAGGATAGAAGCTGCTCAGGGTGTGGGAGCTGCTCGTGAACCGTTTCTCAGATCAAGAAAATGCAAAGTTATCACAAAATATTCTGCATGTGAGAAACCTATGCTGGTATCAGGTTGAAAACTGTGAAATGCATGTTAATGGTTGTGGTATTCTGCTTCCTGTTTGTCACAAAAGTCAGCAAAACCTTCCTGTCTTTGATTCACAACACTGTGTTTGCTCACTGATGACAATCTGACTGAATTATGCAGCTGGATTTTTTTTTTTATCTCTTGTTTGTTTGATCAGATTGGCTGCTGAGCATTTAGCTGTTTGTGTGCAAATGCATGAAAGTGTGTGTGTGTGTGTTTGACACATCCTGACCTTCAGGTGGTTTCTCAGAGTAAACACAGATCCAAAGAGGAAAATAAATCACAAGGAATGAAAGCAAAAAGGGAGAGAGCAGTAGATTCTTCAGTGTAGTTAAAGTTGCGTTGCTGTTATTATGGCCGTTTGCTGCAGTGGGCCAATCCTCTGAAATCCCTCCTGCTCTCTAAGCCTTCACAGTGGAGCAGTGCAGAGCTCGCCGTTGTACTTAATGAGTGTACTTAATCAGCCGGGATGCTCGCGGATGCAGCACGTTAAATCACAATGAGCTCTTTGTACAGGAAGTGACAAAGGAGCCTCCACTCGCACGACCCGGCGATTGAACAGCCTCCGATAATGAGCACAGGAGGAGGGAAATAAAACAGGAGCGAAGAGAAACGACGGTCGCATTCAGCTCTGGTTGATGAGGAAGTTTCATCCTGGAAAAGAAATGTTGATGTGAGATGGATTTTTGTTTCTTTAATATGATACATTCAGCTGGATTCTCCCTGAAATGATGATAAAAGACTTTCACCTCATCACCTCTGTCTCTCTCTGCGTCTATGAACAATATTTGTGTTTGACAGAGTCTTAATCATGTTGATATCTCTGACATCGATCAATAATATTCACTGCGAGTGATTTTTCTCCCAGAGATGTGAGTAGAGAAATGGTTCCAGTTCAGATTTGATCCATTAGCCTTTATTCTGAAGAATTCCCTTATCGATTCTTTACGTTACACTAGAGTGGAAAGACTCTAGTTGTTAGAGAACAGTTTCCCAAGAAAAACAAAAAACAGTTTCAACTTTCATCACAGAAACATCACAACTGTTACTACGGCAAGCTCAAGGTTCCAAACAACTCAAATCATTGTTCGATGGCCTACTTCAGTCAATAACATGCAACAAAACTATACATCAATAGACCTGTCACAATAACAGGTTTTGCAGGACGATAAATTGTCCCAAAAATCATTGCAACAAATGATTATATTGCCATTTTCAACTATAATAATAATAATAATAATAATGGTATAATGTTGTAAGTACACCCTTTTGAAGATAAATAACTTTTTATTTCTTAAGAATATTTAAAATTGGAATTACATTATTAAAAAAAAGACATTTTAAATATCCAAAATAAATAATCAACACAAATAAAAACAATTAACAACATGGACTGTCAGTCTCTGTTGACCAAAAAATGCACTTGAATTAAAGCCACACAAAACTGAAGCAATAAACAAAGTATAAAGTCTCTGTAAATAATAATGCACTTCAATATATATTTAACATTAGACTCAGACTTTAAGTTATTTCACAGTCAAAACTGTCAATCCAGTAGGGACCTTTGAAAACAAAAAATACACTTGAATAAAAAACCCACTCAAAACCAAAAGCAAAATGTAAAATAGACTGTTGTTTTTATAAAAAAAAACAACTCACAGCGATTCAGCAAAGTTAACTCATTATCCAGTGTCTTCGGTGAATAAAAACCGTATCGAGCCTGGCAAAGTTATCGAGCTCATTTTTAATTGTTGTGCAATTAATTGATTTATCGATACTGGCGACAGGCAAGTGATTTTTCTCACTAGAGATGTGAATAGACAAATGGTTCCTCTTCAGATTTGATCCATTAGCCTTTATTCTGAAGAATTCCCTTATCGATTCTTTACGTTACACCGGAACAGACGGACCTTACATAGACTATTTTAGCCCCAGATAGAGAACAGTTTCCCAAGAAAAACAAAAAGCAGAGTTTCAACTTTCATCACAGAAATATCACTACTTTAACTACGGCAAGCTCAAGGTTCCAAACAACACAAAATCATTGTTAGGTGTTTTACTTCAGTCAATAACATACAGTAAAACTATACAACATTATGTGATGTGTAATTTTTACTTATTCTATTAAGTTCAGAGATATTTAAATCCATTGACCAATTTCATATTTATGTACTTACTTAATATAATGTTGACGCACAAAACCTGAAAAGGGAATTGGTGTCAATAAAATCGTATGGATTCTCATCTCTACTTCTTACATCAGGTCAGACTTTTCTTTTCCGTCATTTAAGTTTCCCTACCAAATAATATAACAGGGATATTTGCTAAATCTGTGAATATGCTGCACTGCTGCGCCTGCTCCTGCGCACCAGAGCCAGAGGGTTTGTCCTCCTCCTGCATTTTGCCTTTTGAATCATCTTTTTTCAGAGACGTGAATCAATGAAAAGTACAGTTTGGAGACATTTCCAGAACAAGCACAATGCATTAAGTGCAGATAGTTTCGCCTTGGAAAGAGAAAAAAGACAATATCTGCAGGAAGCAAAACAAACTTTAAGCAGTGCTTCACTGTGACGCTAAACTACGACTGTTTCAAGTTTTATGGCAAGTCATGAAATCATACGGCGTGAAATAAAGAATAAAGTAGGCGATAACAGCAGGTGAGAAGGTGAAGTAACTGTGTGAGTTGTAGCTGTAATGTGCTCAAGATGTTCATTTTCATCTGTCAGTGATGTGACTGAGCGTGGACAGGAAACAGAAACTAAAACGATACTGAAACATTATTGTGCAGCTCAAGTCTGTTCCCCTTTAAATTCTGCTGAGTTCACTAAACTGCAGCTTTCATTTCACCCGGAGAAGCCGAACCGCTGAAGTGGAGGTGTATTGATTCTCCGAGCTCCGAGCTTCATTCACTTCGTGTGTTTGGGTTCAGCTCAGACACTTTTTCTGAGGCTAAAACCATCAGTGTGTTTCAGAAAACTGTGTGTTCGGCTCCGGCTGAGCAGGATTTCTCTCTGCGGGGGCAAACTGTTTGTTTGTGTGTGTGCTGTTGTCCCCCACTGGAGGCTCTCAACAGCTGCTCCGACCCCGAACTCCCCCCCTTTTTTCGCCCTTGTAACACCCACACGCTGTTTTTTGTTTTCTCCTTTTTGAAGGACTTCAAGTGCTGCGCTCTTCACTTTTTTTCCCCCCCTCTATAATTAAACAAACGCTCAACAAAAGCTTTTGTTGGATTTGGAGAGATGTGAGTAATGCTGTGACTCTGGGCACGCTCTGTGCTTTGAGAGAATGGCCTTTATATTTGTTTGGTTTTATGTTCCGCACTAAATATTATGTATCAGCACAAAACACGGTGGAAGCATTAACGGTGTTAAAAAACTGGATAATTCTGACATTGTTAAATATGTCTTTAGGGCGGTCGAGCTGCAGCAGAACCGAGCAACAAAAGCAGGACTGAGGCGAACTTCTCAGCCCCCCCCCCCTGCAGAGAGTGGTAATGATGGGGGCAGAGGGCCCAACCTGGGCGCATCCTCCCCTCAACACTGATGTGGTTCTGCTTCCGGGATTTGTGCTTCTGTTGCCGCTAGTGGAGGCTTACGAGGTTTTCATGCTTCACAGGGAGCTGTTAAGTCGACCACATGAAGAGACGACACAACAGAGGACGAAAATAGCCCGACGGCGCCTCACTCACTTATCCAACTCATTATAGGTGCTTCCTCCATTTGATACGGATTTCAGTTTCTCTCTCAAGCTGTGTGGGAGTGTGTGTATGTATGTGTGTGCACCACAGTCTGAATTTACATGAGCTGCACAGAAAACTACACATTTACACAAATCATGTAGAGCTCAACATGAATTAAACTCTGTGAAAGAGACGTATTCTGGTCTTAAATACATCACTCAGAGGTTTTAAAGGGACGGCTACATTTAGTTTAGCTCTGTGCTCTGAGACGTGTCCTTACCGTGTAACGTTAGTGAATCCTGGTTGTGTCCTACCAGGTCTCATCTACCAACTCCAACCTCACCAAGCAGAGCAAACGTAACCTGGCTCTTTATTTTATTGATAGACTCTCAGGTTTGAACAGATCACTGCAGAATAACTGCTGCATGTGGACAGGAATCAACATTAGCACAAACACATTAGAGACTGTTTCAGCCTTTAGACTATGTTGTAGCCCCAACCTTTTCCAACTCAAGGCCCACTTGTAAAGCCCAAATATGTTTGAGGCCCACCCCCAACTCGATAAGAATGGTAGCTATATGATGCCTTTTAAGGACCCCATTCATACCAACGATCCCAAACATAATAAAGACTCAGAATATAATAACTTGTCCTTGATATAACAGATCTTAAACCAAAAACCAAAATGTTACATTTTGGGTTTTACTATGTTATGTTTGTAACATTTCAGGCTCAGCACTTCTGTTACATTTTGAAAAAGTTTTAGAAATTTGGGTTTAATTACATTTTTGTTTTTTAATCATATTTCAGGTTGTTGTTATGTTTCAGGTCATGTTACCTTTGGGGCTTTAACACATTTCCATTGAAGCTTAACTGAGTTTTATTTTAAATGGCATTCTGTACATTTATATCTTTTTCATATTTTGTACATCTGGACCTTGTATTTTTATATAATTACACTCCAATAAAATCATACTAATTTGGAAATGATTTCGCGGCCCACTTGCAATACATTCACGGCCCATCAGGGGGTCACGACCCACAGGTTGGGAATCATTGTTGTAGCCTGTTGCTCAAGATTTAGCCTTCAGCTTGTAATTAAGCCTTTAACCCCTGTTTTATCTTTGAGCTCTGTTTAAGCCTTTGTCATGTGTTGAGCTCATGATTTGGCCTTTAGCCGCTAGCTCATCATGTAACTTTTAGTTTGTGTTTAGCTTGAGTCTTAGCCTCTAGCTCCTTTTTTACCCTTTCTCCTCAATTTTAGCTTGTGTTTTAGCCTCTAGTGCCTGTTTTAGTCTGTAGCTCATACTTTAAAACACAGATTTCTCTTCCCACTGCTTAACTTTATCAGCCGGTGTCGTGCCGTCATAGCAACTTCGGTGCCGCAAATCAATCCGGTCCAGTCCGACCTGATTGTGAAGCTCAGAAGTAGCATTAAGAAATAACCTATCTTAGCATTGGTAATCTTATTTTAAACTGAGGATCATGATGTATGTAAAAATGTGACTTTTTCCTGATCACTTAAAAAGTCCCCACTGGGACTTTAAAATTTCCAGGGCAGAACTAATAAATGTTGCATATCTTTTTACTTTTTCTTTTTATGCTGGGACTTTTTGATTACAAAATGTAGAGACACTACTTTCTTGGTTGTTACTGATATGAATTGCATGATATCTGCATGCTAGCTTGTTATTGAGTGATGCACATACTTTTTTTGGGTCGTAATACAGAGGGAACCTCCATTCATTGCCTATATTTGTTGTGTTTTTGGTCTTAAATTTCTTTCAAGGTGGCATCAAAAAGATCTTAATAGGTCTTGAAATTGTGATATGCAGAAACCCTCAGATACTCTGAGTTAAGTCCTGGTTTTGTGAAGCAGTAACAATCTGTCATTGGTGACAGACACAGTCATCTTCACGTGACCTTCAGCAACGAAAGCTCCGCAACGTATAGACGACTCGGATCAAACGCTGCAGCTCCAGCCCTTTTTGGAGAAACTGGGTCAGCTTGTTTCAAGGCCTGGAAAGCAACGTGGCTTTTTTACACATCCTCATCACATTCACCTCCCCTCCTGCTGTTCACTTCTCTCTCAGGGAATCCTCTCTCCCCCTGCACCGAGAAGGAGGAGTGAGGCCAGACCTAAAAATAGGAGCTGTTCTTCCTCCTCTTTCCCCCCTTTGCATGCAGACCACTTTCTCTCTTCCTACACGAACCCCGGTTCACCCTCCTGTCTTTTCCTCTTGTGCAAAACAGATCTGATTCTCCTCTTTGTCGTCCTGCCTGTCAGGCTTTGCGGGCGAACACAGAGGTCACCTTTACCCGGAGCTCTTCTGCAAAGTGGGCATGTTGAACCACTCCGCTCTGGTGTCCTCCACCCTCCCTTCACTTTGCATTAAAACAAACAGGCGCACACACCCATTTCCTCCCATGTCCTACATTTGTCTCCACCAGTGGGAGAAAAACAGCTAATGAAGCTGCCATTCAGCTCTGCAGCGAGTCAGCCGAGCTCTGCCACCAGCTGGTGTGTGCAAGTCCGACCGGTGAGGGAAGAAGTGGCTTTTACTGTAGCAGGCGAGCTCTACATCTTAAAATCTAGAATAATCACATTCACATCAGCATTGTGCAGAATTTCTCATGACCCGTTTTAACTGATGCATTAATGTGCAGGGTGCAGTTCTGCAAAAGTGAAAGGAAATGAACCACAGTAAGAGCTGTGCAGATGCACTCAGTGAACTTCCACTAACGGGTCATTTAAAAACATTTGAGAGATAATGTGAAGCTTTCATTCATGGCCTGTATACGCTTTACTGATTTATGCAATAGAGAGCGATTACCTAATACATGAAGGGAGAGATGGAGCTGTACAGATCGAAGATACGCGGGTGCACATATCACACTACAGATTCTTTTTTTCTTTTTTTTCCTGGCACTGAAACAGTCCATGAGTCGGTTTGCCAGCCCCTTGACGAGACAGAAGGAGCCCAGCCAAGGATCAGGCTCACGGGGATTATCTTTAGAGTTGAGTGGGCTTCACGGACGCAGGCGTGGAATGTGTCAGAGAGAAAATGCATCATTGATCAAAGACCGCTGAGAGATGTCGTCTTATTTTTGCCAAACGCCGAGCGGAGATAGAGGTTTGGAACAATACAATAGCCTTCACCAACGGCTCGTTCACTCGCTCACATGTGCGCTGTGCTATAGTAAGCCGGCCTGCTCTGCTACCCACACGCAGTCCTCTGCACCTACACAGGTGATTGAACTTCTCTGAACACTCGCCAGTTTTAGCCTCCTTCTCTTTTTGTACTCCAGCGTCTAAATAGCTTCTCAGCTTTGGGTGTTTAAAATACACACTCAGTGGGCGTTCGGAGAGTGAGTGTGCTGCTCACGGAGGCTGGTGTGTACCTCCATGATACGATGTGGGTTTAACAAAGAATCAGTGTGTGTGTGTGTGTGTGTGTGTGTGTGTGTGTGTGTGGGAGTTTGTTGAGGAGGTGCAGAACTTCTTCAAGGGAGTGTGTCGACAAAATTCTTGATTGGGATTTCACGCTTGATCCCTTTTCTCTGGATTTCTGACTTTGAGACCAAAGCTGCACAATACTGGGGGCTAAAAAAATGATATTGTGATATTTTTGTCCCCCTTTGATATATATTGTGATCTATTTTTTAAGTTTCCTGCTTCTGTCTGTGATATTTATTAAATATCTGTGAACCTGCTGAGTTGCACCTGCTCCTGCGCACCAGAGCCAGAGAGAGAGAGTTTGTCCTCCTCCTGCGTTTTGCCTTTTTTGTAGACTTGAATAATCTTTTTTCAGACACGTGAATCAATGAAAAGTTACATTTAGAGTCATTTCCAGAACAAGCACAATGCATTTAGTCAAGATTGGGGCTGGGAAATTAATCACAATTAAGATATTCTACAGGCAGACAGTGCAATATGTCATTTAACTGAAATGTGTCAGAACACCAGACACATTTTTTACTGTAGATGTTTTAAACTCTACATCAGTTCCCAAAGTGGGGGTCGGGACCCTTTGGGGGGTCACGAGACGTTGATAGGGGGTCGTGAAATGTGACCCAAAGTCAAAAACTATGAAAAATGCCACATTTTACCCAGAATAAATAAGAATAAAAGCAAAAATAGAGGCTGAAGATAAAACAAAATGATGCAAACAGGAAATGTTTTATCTGTTTTCCACATTTTTTGTTGAAGTTTGATTCACTGAACACAGCAAAGTGAACATTGGAAACCCCTGCTCTACATCAGTGTTACTCGATTCAAGAGCTGAATTGTTGAAAACTACCATTGCAAGAGCAACAATCCAAGAAGTGAAAAGGGGCAAAAACAGCAAAGTAGTAGTAATAATGCAAGTTCAATGTGGAAAAAATGGTCAAAAAGCAAAAAAAATGGCAAGAAAATTGGGAGAAAACTCGGAAAATAGTCAGAAAGTTGGAAAAAAAGAGTGAAAAGTGATTAAAGTAGTCAGGAGTTGGAAAAAATATTTCATGGGTTGCTGTCAAGCTGTAATTAATGTCAGTGTTCATTTCCAAAAGTGAGTTTACCTAACAATACATAAGGAGGGAAACCTGGAAATAATTGCACAATATATTGCTATTGCGGTATAGGGAAAATAATTGCACTTAGATTATTTTTGAAAATCGTTCAGCCTTCGCCTTGAGAAGATAAGAGGGCGATTTCTGCAGGTAGCAAAGCAAACTTTAAGTTTTAACACTTTACTGTCATTAAACTACGACTGTTTTGAGTTTTATGGCCACTTATTAAATCATACGGCGTGGGAAGGAGGAGGTGAGATAAAAAATAAAACGGGCGATTAGAAGATCCAAACTTAGAGCTGAAAAACAAACGTTGAGCCTGTTCTGACTAAAGACAAAGCCTTTAACCCTGAAAGTGTTAAATGAAGCATCTTATTTGATATTAACTATGCTGCACGTCACTCTGCCCGACCCTGATAACAGCAGGTGAGATGACGGAGCGCTAAGAAGGTGAAACAACTTAAAAATTGATGTGATTGGGCGTAGAAGTGATACAGAAACTTACCTGAAAGGCCCAAACATATCGCGATACATTGTGTATCTTGTGTTATAAAAACTGCACATGCTCTCTGTGCGACTGTTCGGGGAGTTGGAGCAGGAAAGAGAAGTGAGGTGAGGTGTGGAGCAGGTGGAGGAGGTGGAGGAGGTGTCCTGTACTGCAGCAGCAGCAGCAGCAGCAGCAGCACAGCTCTCTAGTGGCAGGCGGGGGCATTTCTTTCTCTGTCGCCATTCACTGCAATGCAGACGGCATTCAAGGTTAAGCCTGTGTGGCTGCACTGACAGTGAAGTCTGAGGATGACGAGGCCTGTATGAAGACGAAGGCGAACTTTTGACCTCATTTGTTACCTGTAGTGTCTCCTCTAAAGTGGTGGATTTGTATTGAGCTTTAAAGACTTTGTTTCACTCATTGTCCTGAATGTGAAGCAGAGTTTTCTGCCTGGTTTCTGTGAGGTGGACGGTTTGTGCTGCAGAGTGACATCTATTCTCAATCATCTCTCTCCTGCCTGACTGTGATTAACTCGTCAGTCTGAACATCTCTGTAACATTAAAAACCCACAAAGCTTCACAGAGACCCCGTGCAAACTTTCATTGGACGTGGATCAGAGAAAGGCCACATCTGGTGCAGCCAAAGCTACTGCAGTGATCTACCTTCCTGCTCTGCAGCCTGACACAGAAAAAAGAGACAAAAAAAGAAAAAACAGGAGGCAGGATGGACGGATTTCCACAACCGACGTGTCTATAAGTGCGTTTTTTTTTTCCTCTACCCCTCACTTCGCCTCCGGGGCTCAGGCAGACGACTCATTCATTTCGAGCGAGTTCAAAACAGCTGCTTCTGTCGGATGTTATTCAGGAAGTGATAGATCATTTCCCACAGGGTGGAACATCCAGCACACGGCTAGTCCAACCTTAATTGTTTCCCAGTATCAATCTCAGGTCTTTACTGGTGCATGATTGGATAAAAGTAAAGGCAGAACAGTTTCAGGACTAAACCCATAACAGATAATCCAATTTATTATTATCTCAGATGTTAAGACTTTGTTACCAACGGCAAAATGTGGTGCATTATTATTCTCTATTTAACAACAGCTGAGTGTGTTTGTTCCCTGGTCGTCCTTCCTTGGTTAAAAGTAGAGTAGTGAGACAATTGGAGCCAAAGTTCAGATAGCACACAGCCTCACAAGAAACCTAGATGCAACAATGGTGAGTTAAAACTGGCATTTCCAAGATGGAAGAACAGACACTACTAACTACTATTACTACTAACTTCATTATGTCTCAGGTGCCCATCCCAAAATAAATGATACCCTATGAACAACAAGTCATAAACACCACAAACCATCTACAAATGATAACACACTCCAACCCTTGGATAAAAAAAATACTCTGTGAATTAATTAATTTATGGTTAATCTACAGTTGAGCTCATAAGTTTACATACCCTGGTAAAATTTAATTCCAGAAAGATCCAAAACACAAGGCCAAGTGGACCTGCCATTGGCTACAGAAGAATAAAGTGAAGGTTCTGGAGTGGCCATCTCAGTCTCCTGACCTCAATATCATTGAGCCACTCTGGGGAGATCTCAAACCTGCTGTTCACGCAAGACAGAGCAAGAATTTATAGGAACTAGAGGCTTTTTGCCAAGGAGAATGGGCAGTTTTACCACCAGCGGAATAAAGTGAAGGTTCTGGAGTGGCCATCTCAGTCTCCTGACCTCAAAAAGGGAGATCTCAAACCTGCAGTTCATGTAAGACAGAGCAAGAATTTACAGGAACTGGAGGCTTTTTGCCAAGAAGAATGGTCAGTTTTACCATCTGAGAAAATAAAGACCCTCATCCACAACGAGCACAAAAGACTTCAAGCTGTCATTGATGTTAAAGGGGGAAAGGGGGACGCTATTAAGAACTGGGGGAGGGAAACTTGTCATCAGGGTTATTCTGGAAGTTTCTGTTGTCGATTTTCAAAGAGTAAACACAGTTGTTTGTACATAAATGTCCTCACCAAACCACTAATCATGAGTGAAAGAAAACTTTTTGTGTTGTCATTCGCAATCTCTGAAAAAAACGGCCAAGAAATCATTAATTCTGCCAGGGATACGTAAACTTATTATGGATTTCCTTATTGATTCCTGAGAATTTTCTGTGTAGAATTAAATCATTTAAATTAAGCTGATACTTTTCAGCCCAATATTTCAACTTCCTCAGATTGTTGACCTGAATGACTCAAAATCTTGACTTTATCCCAAATTATTCTGTTTCGGTTTATTTTGGACAAAGAAAACAGTGAAAACACAAAAAAAACAAAAGTAGTCGATTAAAGGGTACATAAAACCACAATTGCTTACGAAATAAAGCATTCATGTCCTACTCCCTAAAAATTATGGACTGAACTTTGACTTTTAGCTCATTAATCTGACTTTTAATCACAAAATTTTGCTGTTTTCTCTCCCAATTTTGACTTTTATTGCAGAATTTTGACTTTTTATCCCAAACTTGGGTAAAAAAAAAGACAAAAAAAAATTACAACAAAAGGAGGAGTACTACCTTATATCTGCAGTTTGTCTTTGAAAGTGCATTTTTACTTTTCAGTCTGTGAGCAAGCAGTCAGGGTTAACCCAGATGTTATGGAAAATTTTATAAATCCCTCCAGACATAACTTTACCACCAAAAAAGAGGACATGTATGGGAAAAAGAGGACGTTTGGGAAAGTAACTATATCTAATAACTTCTTTTTTGGTAAGTTTCCCAACACTGTAGAAGAAAGCTGAAGAGAGAGAGAAACATAAAAAGAGAAAGAGCAAACAGTCGCACGAATGAACGAGCTGGAGACACGGAGGCGGAGACTGGTGACAGGAGCAAAGTGTCAAAGCGCCATTGTCAACAATTATCCTTTCAGTGGTCATCATCAGGAGCTCAGCAAACACACTCCGCTGTCACACACACTCTCCCTCCATCTCTGGCAAACACAGAGCAGATCTGCTGCCTGTGGCTGAAAAACATTTGGGGAAATAAGAAAACATTGTGGTAATGAATGTAATGAGAGGAACGCTGTGAGATCAGACAACACTCTTTAATTAAAGCGGCGTGGACCACGGGGGAGGAACGAAAACACAGGCCTGAGCTGAGAAGAGCCACACACACCTTCAAAAAGTTCCTCAAACTCTACACCCATCACTTTCATTGTGAGATTAAAACATAAATATGCAAATGAGCTCCGCCTGTGCAGCTTTAAGTCGTGAGATCCTTCAGGAGATAAAGACCTTTATCTGACAGAAACAGAACGCCATTTTCTGAACGTTCATCCAGAGGTCCTGCGGTGCCACGGGTTCGTGCATTTTTTGGCGTATGGGCGGCCTCAGAGAGAATTGGATTGCCTTGTAATCTTGGGAGACTCTGCACCGGGTCGGAATACATTAGAGCTGAATGCGAGCTGCACAGAGCTGCTACAGAAGTGGAATCGTCAATGAGGAGCAGCAAGAGAGAAATCATGAATGTAAGCCGACATAACAAGCTTCAAACAGCCGCAGCTAAAGCAGGGGAACATTGGAGGGGATTGTACATTCAGCAGGAGATTGTTAGTGGATCCAGAGACAAACAACCCCCTGCTATGTCCCCCCTTTTCAAGCACAAGGATTACTCTGTTATTATTTAACACAGCCTCTGCAGAATTACACACATGACTTGACAGACACACAATCACTCAGAGTGAGTGGGAGCTGAGAGTGACAGTGGACACTGTGCCGGGAAAGAGAACAACCACAGACGGATGAAACAGGAGCGTGTGACTGTGATGAAATGAACTTCAACCCTGCAGGATGGACACACACACACACACACACACACTGTTTTCCTCTCTTTATCTTATGCTTAGCAACAAGCATGCAGAATCTCACCTGGACTGAGCTTATGAAAAAAAGCTCATGCAGGAAATAATTGGCCCCATTGGTGACGGGAGGCGATGGAAAGCAGAAGGAAGGCGGCTGGGGAGAAGGAGGGCGGAGTGACGGCGAAGTCACAGGAGAGCCTGACACCGGGTTGTTTCAGCACCGTGATGTGTAACTCTGAAAAGTATGAAATGATTTATAACCTCACCTGTAGGTTTGAAGATTTAAATGCGTGATTCGTGGCTTTCTCTTTGCAGAAAGAGAATCAGAATTTAAGGCTGTGACTGAAATATCTGCGTCCGGTTTCAGCACTTGTTGCTTTTTTCTGTGGTTCCACAGCTCGATGGCATTGACCTCCACTCTCTGTGGGCCGGTAATTAGTGCAACTCTTTGTTGCTCTTTGGCTCGTTCGTACTTCTCTGGAGGGATTTCCACTTATTACCTGAGCATGGAAAGTGTGTTAAAAGCAGAATTAGGGCTTTGAATTCCAGGCACAGCGAGCGTCGTGCACAATGGACCACCTGGATGAAAACACAAACACAAACATGTCTGCTCGCTCTCGGTGCAGGTGAATTTCCTCTCAGACGTGAGATTGTTTTTTTCACGCGTTATGCTCGTGCTCTGCAAAATTTGCACCAAGATGGTGTGATGAGTTGCACAATGTGCAGCAGAGAGCACCGCTGTGAGAATTAAAGCGCTCGCCCACACCAGAGATTACAGTGACAAACGGTGACAGGCCCAAATTCCTGCTCCCCCCTGACTCTCTTTCCCTCATCCGTCTTTTTTTATTCCCCCCATCACTCCCTCGCCTCTCCTATTTCCAGAATCTGTATTCAATTTAAGATGCTTTATAAGCATGACAGAAAACAATGTTTTGTTGCCAAAGCAAAATGGCTTTGACATTGTATTTATCCCTCCATGTCTCTCTCTCTCTTTTCATGCTCCTTTGGGAATCTGGTTTTTCTTTCTGATTTAATATCATCCATGGAGGCTGTGCTGCTGCAGAAACATCTAAAAGTTAAGCTCAGTAAATTAGCTTCCTGTTTTTTTTTTTGTTGTTGAGTGATTCCGCTCGGACGCTGAACAGTGTCCTCCTTTAACTCCGTCTGTCAGGATTCAGATGGTCGTCTGCGGAGCCATCTTGGACACAAAAAGGAAGCAGCTCTGTTTTGCCTCGGGGGAAATGACAGGCAGGCGAGACTGGAGGAAGCAGGAGAGAGAGAGGGAGGGAGGGAGGGAGGGAGGGAGGGTTGACCTCCTGCTTTAACTCATCCAAGTAAACCGACTGAGCTGGGGAGTCCTTCGAGGCAAAACAAGATCTCTGCAGTTCTTCTTCTTTGCTTCTGAAAAAGGTTTTGAATGTGATAATCCTCTCACCTTCAGCTGGTGACTTAGATTATGTGTTAATTTGTTTGCTCAAGGATGTTTTAAATGGGAATAGAATAGGGCTGAACGATTTATCGTTTTCTGAACATCTCTCATAATTTCAAACATTGTGATCATGTGATCGCTAAAGCTGTGATTTTTTTCCTGCTCCTGACTGACCCAGGATCTGTCAGTCGTAATTAAACCCTAAAAATTGAATGTCAGTTATTGTAAATGGAAATTAAAAATACAGTGGCATTAATTTTTGCTTTGACCTTTTTAAAAAAAACATTATTTGCAAGTAAAAAGAATTTTAAAGCTGTTGAGAAATGTAAAAAACTTTTGTCCCATAATTTTCACCTTGTCAAATGTCAGGGTGGTGCAACCGTAACATAAGACTTTTATTTATTTCACTTCTCTTATTTTGTCCTTTGTCCTTTGACGTAGTCGGTCTCCTCGGGTTTACTGTAAACACTGGTTCACCTTTTCAAACATCTAAAGAGACTTTATGACTATTTTTTCCAAAAAAGTGAAGTAACCACTGACCTTCAATTTCCATGTCAGGTGGTACAACCAATGTAATAATGTAAAATGTTATTTTAACATCAAATTATTTATCTTATTCACAAATAAAAGAAATGAAACACACAAAATGAAAATGTATGAGTCACTACAGACACTTGAGAGATACTTGCCAATAATTTCACACAGAAAAAATAACAGGAACATATAAATATATTTTCATATATTTGGTTGCACCACCTG